>JAQFZX010002864.1:0-15802 GCA_034682405.1 Hydroisotoma schaefferi | reverse complement strand
TACTATGCACACACGGAATTAAAAAAATATTTAAAAATGTCAGGGTTGGTCGACGTTGGTCTGCTAAGAATTCACCCCCTTGTTTTCCTTTTCTCCGTCAGTCGACTTCAGAAAGCCCCAAAGAATCTCATAACAACATCACGAACCGTTACTATTTCTTGTGGTAACTCATAAATAACAACCCACCGTGACCGTGTTAAGCCACAATCTCTAAGCAAACAGCAGTTTTATAAAAAACATTTTTGACCTTTTCCTTGGGCTAATGTTAATGTTCTTATTAACTTGATGTCCACTTGGGGGAGTCAAATGTACCTACGACAACCCTTTCCATAAAAAACAGTAACATACCTGCGCTTCCTTTCCCATACATCGCATGCTAAAAGATTGGCCATGATGTAGGGGTGGTTACCGAGCACCACAAGAAATACCAAATCGTTTGTTGGACATCAAGTTAATAAAAACAGTATATTTCCTTTCGATTGGTAGGATTTGAATTTGGAAACCATAATTAGTTTACTTTTTTGAGGTATATTATGTAAGTAGAGACACAATTGTGTGTGTGCTTGAAATAATTACACGAGTTAATTTAAGGAGCATTGAGAACTGTTCTCTAATGACGGTTGAAAAAATGTTTCAGGTTTCTTTTGATGGTTTAACTGGAAAAGTTCAATTGCGGGAGGGTAACCGGCATGATCCAACGTTTACTTTCCTGAAATTAAAAAACCGATCACTTCAACCTGTAGGAGAATGGTCACCCTCAAAAAGACTAACCGTACATGATTACGACGCTTTCAGTTCCAGAGATACCATAAATGTCACATTACGTGTGACTACAGTTCTTGTAAGCAATTAATTAACTCCTACTTCTTTTTATTTTTATGGGGAGACTGTTTATTTATTATTCAGTAGTCAGAAAAGAGAGGAAATGTATTTATTCATAAAACGCATGTTTGAATCGTAAAGGAAAAGCCATACGTGATGCTGAAGCCAGACAAAAATCTAACGGGCAACTCCCGCTATGAAGGATTTTGCATCGATTTGCTCAAGGATGTAGCACATTTGGTAGGATTTCAATATACAATATCCATAGTGAAAGACGGAAAATACGGCGTGGAGGACCCTGATACGAAGCAATGGAATGGCATAGTGAGAGAACTTATCGATGGGGTAGGTTTATTTTACCTGCTGAGTATTATATTGTTTTAGAGTACTCCCTCGAGGCATTCAATATTCTCCTCGGCTTAGTTTCTGCCAAGGATTTCTCGATAGAAATTCAAGCCCTTTGTATACAAATCATGATAAATGCTCTTGTAAAGTAGCGAGTTCTAGAAATCCGAGAGTAACAACTTTTCTATGATGACTCGTTGTTTTTTCTTTGAATTCATTCTTCATCCAATTTCTTGATTAAGCAGTCCCTAAAATGAGGGTCCTATTAGTTAAAAGGCAAGGGAAAGTTGAGTCCACACTTTCAGTATCTTGTTTAGTACGTTCGTTTTTGGGACTACAGCCCCAATGCTTGACTTTTGTACTTCACCCAAGCCAGTAAAACCAGTTGATAGTAATAGTAGCAACCAAAACAAACCAACCAATAACACATGTGGGAAATCTGTTTCAGAAATCAGACTTGGCAGTTGGTTCTATGACCATCAACTCAGCTCGAGAGAAAGTCATTGATTTCACCAAACCATTTAGGAACCTAGGCATCTCTATCTTGTTCAAGGTAAAATATCCTGCATCAGCACTACCCTCAAGTTTCTCCAACTTTTTCTTTATGAACATCACCGTTTTTGTGACTTCTTTACTGTCTGTTTTTCCTTTGATTTTATCAACTAGCTTCCGAAGAAACCACCAGCTCGGCTCTTTAGTTTCCTGAATCCTCTCTCTGTCGAAATTTGGGCCTGGGTTGCGGGTGAGTAAACAATTGGTCAACTTCTGTTTCTCATTTACTTTGTAGTACATAGTATGAATGGTGACGTCCCAAGCCCCAATCATCGCGTCCTACTTATTCAAAGCATTGAAACTTAGTAAGATAGACTGAACATACAATCAAAATTCAGTTATCATATACCAACCATTCCTACAGAGCCTGGGCTGGTGTAGAATAATACTCAACCCCATTGTTACCGACTGTTGAAGCTGTGCGGTTTCAAATTAACTATACTGTTACGCTGAGAATCCTCTTTTACTAAAGATAAGCGTTCGTATATCTGTCCTGGTTAGTCTTCTGAACTGCTGGACAAAAATTCCAAATTAGTGCCAAAGTGTAGCAATTGTACCAACACATCTGAGCTAAAAAAAAATTAGAATCAACTGAAAAATCATTGCTTAAATTTAGAAAAACCAGTTCTACCATAAGAAGTATACAAAAAAAATTCACCATTCGATTGGTACAAGCTTGAATTTTTTGACAGCGTAGGGCAGAGCATACACATTTCAAAAAGATTCAGACGGGTATATCTTACTAAATTTTCAACAGAAGTAATAAGCATATGAAGTTAGACGTTTCACCATATAGCAGAAACATATGCAAATGGTTTCAACATATCGCACAAACATATACAAATGGTTTCAACATATAGCAAAAACATATGCAAACGGTTTCAAAATATGGCTCTAAAACATGAGTAAAAGTTCCAAAAACGTTTTAACATATAATGAAAGCCAAGTTATTTAATTTTCATTTACTCCTTCACTTATTTCATAATAATTCATATGAAGGCCTCAGGGGTTTGATTAAAGGCTGTGTATAGCTTTGTAATACTGTTGACTATCTCGGGCGGGGGTTCGGTGGATGCAGAATTATATTTCTACGAAAACCCATGGGCTTAGCTTGAGGTCTAGTTTTACTGATTCAAGATGATATGCTATGTTTTGTGTTTTGGAATCCAATCAGCTAAAATCAATTTAGCTTTGCTGGAATATACTTCCCGTACATGATACTATCAATTAGTGTTGTCCATTGGCTTTGCTGCCCAATATTATCTTTGCTTGGAGCGTACAAAACTTCATTCCACTTCCTTACAACTTTAGTTTGGCACTACCACTACGCTTAGGTCGTGTGTTGTAGGTATCTACTCTAGTTAAGTTAATGTAAATTCATTTTAGTTAGAGTTGAGCCATACGGTACGGTAACTTGTGGAGCAATTATTTGGTGTTAAGATTGCTCAATTCAATTTACTTCACGAAAAGTTTATTTCCGTCAATGAGGCCCTTTTGATATTTAAAAACAAGCCATTGCATTTGTGGATGTCTATTCAATTACTTATCACTTATTATTATAATTATCTTGCAACATGGTACGTGAATGCAGTGTGGGAGCAATGTACATGAATAATAGTGTTGAATCAACCCTTTCAAGTGTGCTCTTAAAAAGGGGGTGGATAGAATGGGATTGAAATTTATAAAATGTAGACAGATCCATTCTGTCCCAAGTCATCATTATGCAACATACTGCTATCGTAAGCTTTGAATTGCATTAGTAAAAGAAATCAGTTTTGTGGTCTGAGACGACAGACTAAGTAGTTGCTGTCATCACCCGTCTCTACTTTCACTGACTGGATTATAAAACCATTCTTTGAAATGCTCTCTTCTTGGTCGGATCAACCTGAAAGCCGTTTTTATTTCTACTTAACTTTCAAGGCATTTGAACAAACGCTGGTTCTGTCTGTCTGCCTGCATTGTACCTTCATGAAAAATTTCCAAGCACGCTCACGGAAGAATGCATATTTACTAGTGTCTAACTTTTACCGAGAAAACGTAGGCCACCAAGCTGAATCAAACATAATATAATCCATTTATTTTTTATGAAGATTTGCTTAGAAAACTTGGTTTACATATTATTTGAGTTTAAATGTAAGTCTTGGAGAAATGAAGGTCGCAGACTTAAGCATCTATTTTACAATTCAGCAGTTGTTCCGATGTTTTAGAAAAACGCAGTTCTTTTCCAGTTCATAGGATGAAAATTTTAATTTTGTGTCTTCGCCTCATACTTCTAGTTTTTTTGAAAACCAGTATTTTGGAATTGACTCAACATTGCGAAAATAAAACGAACTAGGCATAAAATGTTTATGGAATTTTGATAGCCCATTTCATACGTTACGATTATGCACGCTACATTTACTACAGTTGGCAATGGATTTATTGTCATCGATGAATAGTTGGAGTTCAACCATCAATCATGTCGTATATCTTTATGTGCTTGGCCTTTACTACTAACCAGAGACTTTATATCCTTTGATAACTAACCGCCTTGAGACGTTCTTCATGAAGTTGAATTTATATCTAAGACTAAAACACTGTCTACTAACTTGAACATACTTGAACTTAGCAAATTAATAAATTCTGCTGAGGAAAGGGTCATTCAGTCTTACAACTGTGACCCTCTCTTTCAATGTTATGTTACACGTGTATCACAGTTGGACTCTTGACATTGCCACCTCATAGCACATTAACGCCAACGGTTATTTACTAAAGGTAATAAATACATTGGAAAATGAAGATGAAAACTCGACGGGAAACTACCGTAAAACATTTTACGTGGAATGACTGGCTATCAATACATCTGCCAAACCACCAACTGCAGTGGAGTAGTTGTAGTTGTAGATACAGACATCCTCGTTTCCTGTGAAGCCATGACGCCAAGTGCAAGTCCCAGAACTCAATGATCTATTGACAAATACCAAAGATTGCCAGTGTTCTCTGTATCTTTTAGTAATGAATAGTATCTTCAATAATGTCCCTCAACTCTCTCTAGGGACCAGGAACATCCTACCAAAAGTTAAGAGAAAAATCTAGTTCCATCCAAAACAACTTGGGCGAACTTTATATAGGACGACGACAAACCAACCTACTCTTTCATGCAAAGGAAAATCTTTCCTGAAAGATTATTAAATGCAATCCACTCACAACAACTACCTTACCCATTGTACCTCAAGGGGCTTAGAAGAGTTTACCTTAAGTATGTAGATAGAACTTTATCTTCCCAGAAAAAAAGTTGTATCTGCCAGAAACTCGGTAGAATCAACCATAGCATGGCAAGTTTTCTATTTTCTGTCTAGGTAGAGAGACAGGTAGGATGCGATGGTAGGAAGCTAAGTTTTTTCATGCATATGAGATGGAAAGAAACCAATATTAATGTGTCGAACTTTGACTTTTCCCTTCGTATCTTTCAGGGGCTTACGTGCTGGTGTGCTTCTGTCTGTTCGTCGTTGCAAGGTAAGTTTATCAAGTTGTCTTGCTGGGATTTTTCGGTTAATGTCCATTCGTTTTATTACTTGAATTTGTTCACTCAAAAGCTGAATGAACAAACTTAGGAGCGTATAATAGAATTCATGTACAAAAACTAGTGACCTTTTTATATTCATGCTCGAAGCATCCAAAGTATTTTTCAAGAATGTGTAAATACGTATAGTTTATTTACACATTTCGTTCGTTACGTTTTCTTATATACTTGAAGATATATTCGCTGTTTATATCCTGATTTATCTTATTATTTAAGTAGTGAATAATTTACACAGCGATATGTGTAGCTGATTGGTCGTAAAAATTACAATTATAGGTGTACATGGTCTCAATGCTGGTTTCAGGTTCACTCCAAACGAGTGGCTAGCCCCACCTCCATGTGCAGGGGATGAAGGTATATTAGAAAACCAGTTTTCCTTTCCAAATTCTCTGTGGTTTATCACTGGCACGTTTCTCCGACAAGGCTCCGGCCTTAACCCAAAGGTATGAGAGCCTTAAAACTTGTTCCAACTTTCTCTTAATTAAAGTTCTCTGTTTATCACCCCTGCGGAACAGGAGTGTCCAACATAAGAGCAAATAATTAAGAGTTTTTTCCTGAAAAAAGCTGACTAAAAGTATTTTTCTCTCTTTTATGGGGATCAGGCAACTTCAACAAGACTTGTTGGCGGAATCTGGTGGTTTTTTACGCTTATCATAGTGTCCTCCTACACGGCTAACCTGGCTGCTTTCCTAACAGTAGATCGGAAGAGCACACCCATCGAATCTGCTGATGATCTGGCTGAACAAACAGATATTTCTTACGGGACGCTGGAAAGTGGCTCTACAATGGATTTCTTCCGGGTACGTGAAACGATCTTACAATGAGTCTTTTCACAATGTGACCTGGAAATTCACCACCCAATCTCAAGTTCTTAAAACACTCCTCTCCTGGTCAAATCCTCCCTCTACTAACAAAACCTAGGTCTAGTTTTGGAGATGAAATTTGATCACTCTATCGTTCAACCTTCATGCAATACCTATCCCATCCGTTCTCTCTCACTTCAGTTGGTCTTGTGAAAATTGTCTCGTGGTTTTTTAAGTTTCATTTGGTGTATCCTTTGTATTTATGGAGGAAGGAACTACCACACATTGCATAGTACAAGAAAGAAAAAGGACGAGAAAGGGAAAAATTTGATAGCCTTCACCCGTCTGTAGTTGAAACAGGCCAAAATCTTACTTTCGGACTAGGCCTATGAATTGGATAATGAAAGAGAGAGAAAGAGAATATAGAGGCAGCAATAAAAATTTGGCTAACCGACTAAACACACGAACTCTCGAGTACATGAAAACTATGCCTTATCATTAGGGACCTAGAAGGGTCGTCACTCCATGTTCCATACCACCACGTTGGGAAGGCGCAGACAACAAAGTAGATACCCACGGGAGGATAAAGACCTCAACTCATTCTTAAGAGTGCGATAGTCATGATTACACTATCAATTCTATTGCTCATGCATGCACGGGGCGATTTTGATAATGAGGATATCGTTCGTTCGGTATTGATTCGGTTGAAGCTGCTACTACGAAGAATAGCTGCTATCCTAATTTAGATAGCATCTCTCTTAGTTTCATACCTGACGGTGCAGGGTAGTTTGGTTGAGTAAACCGGGGCTAGTGGTGGTCCATAATGAACAGATTCTGAAAGTAGAGTAGAGTATTGATTATCGTAAAGAGAAAAGAGCCGCTTGGTGTACAAAGGGTGGATGATTTAATTTGATTATTCTTCTGGCGGCCTTCCAGGCAGATAGAGTTGAACCTCTTCCCAAAAGGTCTTACGTAGGGGAAAACAAAAACGACAGATTTAAGTGATTCACTTTCTCACTGCAAATGTAGATTAATTCTATGTTTAGGTATAATATTGTTAGGAATGTACCGAGTTGTGGGTAATTGGTAGAGTGAGATGAATGCATGGTATGGTTTCTCAGTATACATTTTATCAACAACTAAATAGAGTTTTAGAAGAGGTCTGAAAACTTTGCATATCAAGGAGTTTAGAATGGAAGGACGGCAAAACAATTGTTGTATTCAACAAGATACACTCCTTCCACCAAATTGATCCGTCTTATCTGGTTATTTTGCATCATTTGCTATATTGCTTGGAATAAAAGTGAAAGCCCAGCTGTTTTTAGCTCCTTCTCGACAAGACTAACATGAGAGAGTCCCTAATAGGACCACCAGGTCGATAAATAAGCCTTTTACTTTTGAAATATTATCATATCATAGAGAGGAATAAAGGATAAGCAAGATAGCGGAAAGAAGAGAAGACGATCCTTTGTTCTCGTATGATAAAACATAGTTCGTTAAGAAGGAAAGAAAGGGAAAGCGAAATGGAATGAAAGCAAAGGAGCAAAAACCAATGGACTCTGCGAAATTCGCAACTCTGTGCAGATTATTAGGCATAATCCACAAGCTAATTTATGGATGAGAAAATTTATTATATGAGATTTTTTGTTGAATTTGTCTGTCTGTGTGGTTTTTCACCAGAACTCTACTATTACTACGTATCAAAAGATGTGGAGTTATATGGAAAGTCGGCCCCATGTGTTCGTTCAAACTTATGAACAAGGAATCAAGAGAGTTTTACAAGGGAACTATGCCTTTCTCATCGAATCCCCAATGCTGGACTATGTAGTTCAGAGAGATTGCAATCTAACGCAGATAGGTCAGCCCAAATCATTGTTCAATTCATATCCCCTTTTGGGATGGATGTCCGTGGCACAGACATCAGCCATCCTCTTGGTTGTTGTGCTGGTCACGTTAATTGAGCTGGAGAATTGTATCTAACCTCTTGCGGTCTGGTTAATTGTATTTTTAGGTGGTCTTCTGGACTCCAAAGGATATGGAATTGGGATGCCCAAGGGTTTGTTCTTGTTTTTCAAGCTTATATAGCTAATAGAATAATCTATTATTAACAGCGGATATTCTGTATTGGTATTCAATGTGTATTTATTGTTTCAAGTGGTGTTGTTGTTATCAAAGGAATTTTTCCCTCTGCAGGTTCTCCTTGGAGGGATAAGTTGTCGCTGTCTATTCTGGAACTGCAAGAAAAAGGGATAATACAACTTTTGTACAATAAATGGTGGAAAAATACTGGAGATGTTTGCAATCGAGATGATAAAAAAGATTCAAAAGCTTCCCCTTTAGGGATTGACAACATTGGAGGTGTCTTCGTCGTTTTATTTGCTGGCCTCGTTCTAGCCATAATTGTCGCCATTTGTGAATTTTGCTGCCATGTCCGAAAAAATGCAAAAATACGCAAAGTAAGTAAATAAATTAATCCGACTGACTCTATGCAGCAACCGAGTCCAATGCTAGTGGTAAATGAAGCAGTATATTCCTTTAGTAATGTAGTATTAATGTAGTTAGAAAGGTTGTAATTGTGATACTTTCTTTTAATATACTCTCTAAATCGGCCATAAATTCCAACTTCTTTCTCATTCTTCCCTTATTTGAATTGTATTCAACTCACTCACTCCTTGACTGTTGTTTACAAGAAGATTTTTATGACTCACATAGATCTAAGTATAGGAACGATTCCAATTACATTAACAGTTCAGTCTTAGTCAGTGGAGTGTGAAGAAGCCTTCCTTTTTAAACTCTTTGGTTCTGCTATTATGTACAAATCCTTTTCTTTTTTCGTCGAGGATTGACTCTCATTGTCATTATGTAAAGAATTTTAAGTTCGAAGAAATAAGAACAAGAAGTTGCCACTCAATGCAGCGTTTTGGCTAAATGACTCCTAAAGACCCGGAAGAGAGATTGCATGAGTTTACATGAATAAGTGGGTTAGGCACAAAGGGAATGGTAATGTGGGCAGATATGAAAGAAGATCCATTGGTCTGACTGTGACTACTAAGAGACGGACGGATGCAGATTTGGAAATAACTCTGAATTAAATATAAATAATGGCTATGGGATGCGTCTTATTAAGAGAATTTGAATCTATTTTTCAACCTTCATGTGGAGCTCGAGGTTAAGTAAAAATAGCATTAGTATCGCTTTGTAGAGGCCTTGAGTAATTCATTTCAGTTTTGGCATACGCGCGGCGCAAGGTTAGTTCTAATTCCTCTCTACTCCTTTAGATAAGTGGCCACGTACTCTTCACGAAGACGTGAGTATGCTTCTTTCTGTACAATATATGCTTGTAATTTGTGCATCCGCCGTATATTAACATTGCAAATATGTTCCTACGTGGGAATGTAGAGTGCAGATGCAGAGATGTACTTTCGCTCGGAAGGAGTGTACTAGTTTACTGTAGTTACATAATGGAGAAGTAGTATAGCGGTATTAGTACAAAGGGTCGTTTTCGCCATTGTTAGACGTGACTGTCTTCCTCTTTTTAAAGCGGATTCCCGGCTTCCAATCAGCCTTGCATCTACGTACAACCGTATCAGTCCGCTTACAAGTTAGCTCAACAAAGCTACTGTTGTGATGGAGAAACCTGCAGTTGCAGTTTTTATCATTTATTGCTCACCAATCTGTAATATGGGAAATATGTAGCATGGTAGGAGATCAAAAAGTCCGAAATTTCATAAAACCACCCTTTGTCCCCCATTCTGCTTAGCCAAATAGAAGTTCCTAAATCTCCTTGTTTTGATTCGGTTAAAATCCCATATTCCCATATATATATATAGATATTTCAGGACAGCCTTACTATATTTGCTGAGTTGGGAGTGTCGCACTGAACTCGGAGCCTGAAGTTGCATAATAATATCCTGTACATATTTGTTATGCAAATGTAATGTCTATCTAGATGAAATAACATATGACTATTGGAGAAATTTTCCGATGATCATATCGTCCGCATGGCCGATAATACATATTAACTTGCTATTGTTCATTTTTTAGGAATACTACTTTTAACAGTAGTATTAGAGCCGAAGTAATAGTAGTAGTGACTAGTGAGACAGTATTTTAAGTGAAGTATTCTGATTTCATCTCCTGATCCCAGCCCCATCGCTGTTTCTTTGTGTAATAAGTGTTGTCTGAAGTTGGCCCTCAAATAATTTATCCCTACACTTCTTATTGGTATTGTTTTTCTTTGTCTCCTTCTAGAAATCCCTTTCCTGAAAATTGTTAGCAAAGTTGTTCTTTTTAAGGAAGACAAGTGTTCTTTAAAATAACTCAAGAGTCTCTCTTCTGTCTCTCCCACTGTTATTTATTTTCTTTTTCAAATTTTTTCTTTATTTTCTCTCTTCCAAAACTTTCTTTTTGCTGGCAAACTCCAAATGAAGTGTCCCGTCCTAGCTTTTCTTGCTATATCCTCATCTCCCATATCTTTATGTACCGCCACTACTAATTTTGCAGTAGGTATAGTACGGGATGAACAATTGTAATTTTTATGACTTTCTTGATTGGATCTTGTGAGTTTTCCTCCGTCCGTCATGGTTTTTTTAAATTTGTATACAACGCAACCACCTCAAAAGCATGCTTGGCTTGTCAAGTGAACATGCTGACTTTTGCCTAGATTTATTAGCAACTACTATCCAACCTACTGGCTAGTCTTGGCTGCCTGTTTCGCTAGCTTTTGCATAAGTTCTTGAGAAAGAAAGACAGGGAGACAAGGGAGCAGAATGGAAGTCATTATGCGAAAAGGTCTTCATCCTTCATGTACATGATATAATGGGGTCTTTTTGGTTTATAAGCAGTCAGTGGATTACTTATTTTTATAAAAATTATCCGAGTATGTTACATGATTTACAAGAATTCTCATTCCCTCTTTCTCTCGGTAGGTTTGCATAATATAACAATAATAAATGTCACAGTGCCCGAACTACAATGAATGGTGTGACCCAATCCCTTTTGTCAAGTTCGTTTGTTCATGCCTCATATGTGTGTTTGCGTGTGCATACTGTCTTGTAGGTCTTTATAACTACCGGTTGTAACGTGCATTGGAATTAAGCCAGAACTATCAGGTTGTAAAACATAAACGAGAGTTGCTCGCATCGAGACTCAGATTAATATCTTGTTCATCTCCTTATTCATTCATGGTAAAGCTTTACCATTTTTTTTCTTAGTATAACGGTCCACGAGACTTTTTAACTTTCTTCCATCCATGCGTTTGACATGCAACTTCAGCATTTATACATCCCCTTGTGTATACGCTGTAGTGTCCTTTCGTAAAGGCTTCACTGTCAGACGAGCCTCTCTGGGATAAGTACCTGGTTGATATTAACTAACGCAACCGGAAATTTTCTTTAAGGTTTACTTTTAGAAATTGAATCGTCAAGCTACCTTCAATAAAATAACGTAAAATGATTCTCAATGACTGACCTAAAAGATGAATCACACAAAACTTTTATTTTCACAGGCTTCCTTGTGTTCGGAACTGAACGGGGAGTTGAAGTTAGCTCTAAGATGCTGCCACTCTTCTAGAGATGAAGCAATACCTGATCATCACATTATGAACAAATCCTCGCCGTCATCAACGTACGTACCAGTGCTCCATGAAGGTTCCGAAAACCAACCCCCTATACCAATGTTCGAAATGCGAAAATCTTCATTCGAGTTTAGTTCCTCCTAATACTAATGATTGATGTAGGCAACAGAGAGTTTATGTAAATTACTAGCTAGTAACAGCTATCCATACCTACTACTCTTTTATCATTCACTCAAGAGAGCAGTGTAATTGACAGATGGTCAATATGATTATAACGTATCAATGGACATATTATGCGAATCAGAACCGTCTGTCATAGTGAATGGAGCAAAACGAATTAAAGTAAACCTTAATATGGTCAGCCAATGCAGGAATTCTATTATGTAACAGAAGATTAACTTTTGCATCATTTAGCTTTCAACATAGGTTATGGATCGCTATATAATATTGCCGCTAGGATGTAAGTGCGACCATGGAGTCTCAGAAACAATGGTATAGTGACTAAATTGTATAACCATCTCGATCGTAACTTAATTTATTAGCCGTATTTGTACCAAACAAAGTGCAGGGGCAGATGTTAGATGAAAATATCCAATCCCCTCCTTCCCAAATAATTGTTATATTGTACTAGAACTAAATGAGTAAACTTTTTCTAAACAAATATGTTCTTTACATGAAACTCCTGTGGTAAAAGAATGGAAAATTTATTGGTGCTTTCCAATCCAACTCGTATGTAACAAAAATATGATACTTTGGTTAATGTATTGTATAGCTATTAAAGTGTTTGATACTTCACTATTTGTTGAAATGAATGTTGCACGAAAACTAATAAAATGCTGGTCCATTATTGATGAGGATTTTTAGTTTTATTTAAATGAACAGCAAAAACAGTACGTTCTAAAAATGATTAAAATGTTAACAAGAAATAAAAGTAGCTGTTTACGGAAAACCTCAAAAACGAAGGGAATGGCTTGGAGTCATTGGCATTTGGTTCAATAATCTTAATACCGTATTTCCGGAAATTACTCCCCCGGGGGAGTTAATTTTCAAAGCAAAAATTGAAATAATTTTTAACATGGAAAGAATAGGGGGATTTTCTTCCAGGGGGAGTAATTTAGGGGGAACGGTACTCAGAACAACTTTGCAGTGAGGAATTATACACAGGAAATATAATATTTCATATCATTTCTTAGCGGACGCGCGGACAACGTCCGCAGGGGCAAAACCGTCCCTGTAGAGGAAAACAGGCCCTGCATGGGCACGTCGATACAAAATGTATGATTATTGTTATTGTTATTTCGATGGTTAGGACATGCGATGAAAAAAAATGCGATGAATACTATTTGCGATAATACCAGTAAGTGCTATGAAATGAACTTTGCTATGCAGTGATATTTTCATGATGTATAGCAAACCGATGCATCGTCCTTGATAGATTTATTTGAGATTTCTTTCTTTATACTTATAATATTATTTTGAATCGAATGGTTGTGGATGTATAGGAGAAACAGTATCATCAATTCAATTAAAAATGGTTTATTTTCAACATCATCATTAATCTACCATGCAAAATACTATTAATAGGGGTAGTATATACGGGTAAAAAGACGGCTTACCCCACTGACTATTAAAAGTTGATATAATCCATTGATGAATCTTAATCTTAGAATGATTTTATCTATGAAAAGGTGTAATCTAAGTTGATGATGTCGTTGTAATAGAGTGAGCATCCAGTTTGTTGGTTACTACATCCCATTAGAAATTCATGATGGTAATATTAACGAACTGAAACATTGCATCTGACACTTTCTGCTGACTAATATTCTCTTACAAAGACAATGAATAGAGCAAAATTGGGTGCCACTTTGCTACTTACTATACCCATAGTTGCCTTACGCCACACAGCAGTTTTGTGTTTGTTGTAGACACCAATTCAGTTACACTCACCAGTTATCGTGTTCAGTCACTGGCTTCTGCTTATACGGTTTAAGTAGTCTCAAACATACTGGTCGACAGTTGTCTTCAAGAAAGATGCAGATTTCTTGTGTTTTATGCAATTTTACATAAAGAGGAGAAAGCAGAGGAAGCGAGGATGATTGCGTGTGTCAGCCACACGAAACAGTAGCTTTTACTCAGCCTTTAATTAGCTCGAAAGAGACGGTTGGTTGAATAGAATGGAATTATACGCACTTAAACTTTTCACTTGTTTCATATTCGGTCAGATTATACTATCTTGCAGAGCACTGCAAAATCAGTAGTTTCAATTTAAATGAGATGAACCTTTTTACAATTTTTACCATAACTCTGACAAAGCTCGTGTAATTTATAAGTATACATGGAATAGTTATTTTGGTTGAAATGGAGGATTATGCTTAGTAAGAGTATTTTTCACGACGGTTAAATTTAAGGTGATTTTGTTTCAGTGAAGCGTAATGCAATGCCTAAAATACCTAGATCTGTCTGGTTCATGGCGTGAGTGGGTTACGTTTTTAACCCATCAATCCTTTGACCATTTTTCATTCTTATTTATTAAGGATGCACTGCACTAATGTTTTTTTATTAAAAAAATATTTTTTATCGGTTTTTTACTGGGGAGATTTTATATGCAAAATAAACCGAATTCGAAGTACCCTTAGTAATGTAGTACTCAAGGTGGGAAGAAGCCATCGTGTAGTGAAGATTCGAGTAAGACTAAAGGCAATGACTGCCGTAGTTGTGTAAATGAGCAAGGAATATTATAATATGCAGATTGAGCTGATAAACTGATCATTTTGAAAATTCTTGCCACTGTAACTATTTTGGGTTTGATTTTTAACTTCGAAAACTTGCCACTTTGTAATTTTCCACTCTGACATGGAAAGCATCCGATTTCATATGATCTATAATTATTACCTCCTGCTGCATTCTTGCTAGCGATATGTACAAATGATTTTAACGTCTGCAAAAATTTGTCAGCACACGAGTTTGAGTCTCATCGACTATTACATGCTTTATTAAATTCTGAGTAATAAGTAAGGACAGACTTCTAGCGGAGGGGAAAGTTATTCCAGGAATAAAGAGACTTTCACCAGAAAACGTTCCCAACTGTGTCGTTTGATGCCACAAGAAACCGTTTGATAGCTTGAATTCAGTTTACTTTCTTTCCTGAAGGATGTACACAGATGGCATACTACTAACTGAACTACATTTGAGATTATTCTATAAAACAAAGTAGAGATTTCTTCAAAAAAAGTCCAAGTCTGTACCGGGGAGCGGAGATAGTAAGGGTTTTTACTATGATTAGTTTAAAAATATTATTATTACATCACCCAACTTGTGCTGGACATTTGTTGTTATAATAATAATACGACTATATTCTAAATAAAAATCATACGAGGGTATTTAATCTACCCCATCATTAATACATAAAGGTAACCCTGTGTATTAAAAAACCCCACGGATAAAAGCAATGACTCCACGGGTTATTATTTTGTTTAGAACAAACAACGCAGTTAAACTGTAAAACAATTAGTCAAAAATTTAGCTATAGTCCGTCGTAGGGTGCTTTTACTAGTTTCGTTCTTAATGTCATTCCCAATAGAGGCTTAAATTTTTAAAGCAATTTTGGCCTCTTCAATGAATCAATATCTTTAGGTGGCTTGAAAAATGATGAAAAACTGTCTTCTTCAGAAGGAACTCTGTACTTAAATTCACTTTCTCCTACTCCACTAATTAACTCAGCTCTGAACTTTGATATGGTTTCATTGAAAGCTAATTGAAATTAAGGTCGCGAGCAATAAACCAGTTAATTACTATCCGATTGTCACATGTTATGGATCGGCAGCTTTCAAAAACAATTTATGAGGCACTATATTTCTAATTGTACATTGTGCATTGATGTTCGAATTTCTGGACACTAATCCATAGTTTGTGGATGAACAACATGCAACAAAGCCTACATACCAACCTGTGTTTTTCTAAAGGTACCGTATTTCCCGATTTAATTCCCCCCTCCCCCCGAAATAATTTCCCCCCGGTATAATTCCACATGAGGTCCGGGCTATTTGAAAAATAATTCCCCACTCCAAAATAATTCCCCTTGGGGAAAAAATTCCCATCCCTCAAATTGAAGCTTTTTAATAAGAGATATTCAAAGTTAACTTT
>JAQFZX010002863.1:0-15806 GCA_034682405.1 Hydroisotoma schaefferi | reverse complement strand
TGTGTTATAAGCATACGTATGCATGGGTGGCTCCCATTTAAAAAGCATGTATGCACGGGTGGCTAAAAACCCTCATCTTTAGTGTATCAAAGTGTATAATTTAAACTATAAAACTACCAATTAAACTATCAGATGAATAAGTTTTAATTTTTTTATTGCATTACAAAGTAAAAAGTAGAATATTCGTTGGACATTTAAATGTTTGTATTTTCATACCTCCTTTTTCCTTACTTAAAAATGATAAAAGACCAGGATATTTTGATAAAATGTATATGCGGGTATTAAATCTAGGTATAATAATTCCTTAATAAAAATTAATTCCAATTATACCAGGCCACCCCTGCCCTGGATATTTTATTACGTGGACTAGACAATTGCAAAATAAATTAAGATCTATAAGACTGTTCTCTTGGATATATTATCGTTATGACACGGACAAATAAATAAAAATCAATGAATACAAAAAGCTGCTTATCTATAATCTCGACACTATCAATTTCGGATGCCCACAAACAACCCTATCCAACTATACAAAAAAGTAGTTTATATCTATTAGAAAGCGACCTAGAGTTAAATACCTGTGAGTTGAGTTGAGTTATGTCGCCTCTAGACCTAAACCTCGGTTCCAGCAAGTGGATGATCGGTCGGTATTAATTCAGAATTAAAATTAACCCTTAATTAAGCAAGGAAATGAGGTGTTTTTGTAGCAAGCTATATATTTATTACACTGCACTGTTGGCAATTTGATTCGAGGAAGTTCAATTTAATATATGAATTTTTAAGGAGAACGAATTGTATAGTATGCAATAGAAGAGAGAAGAGACAGAAGAATTTGTCAAAAGAATAATGGGAGATGAAAGCTTATGTGGAGGTAATAGATAATAGTTTAAACTAACCAGAGTAGAGTAAACTGTCATTAAAGGTGTTTAGTTTAAGTATATAGTGGAATATTCTTTGGACTTTTTCTAATTTGCATTTAAGTTGACATCCTCCCGTTCTTCCCTTCATTAAAAAGGATCTTATGAAGGTTTATTGATTTTAGTCAGCCGTAAACCAAACAAGAATATAACAGAAACCAGGGATATATTGTAATTTTTATTTTTAATAGCTATACAGATAATAAATATCAAGATTAAAGATTAAAGAAAAGTTACATCTTGTCAAACCGAATCTTCTTTTAATTATATTATTAACCGCATGAAGTGTCTATTCTGCTTTATTTTAGTTAATATTTAACAATATATTTTAAAAACCGTTTTCTTGTGTACCCTAAATCCTCGCCCATATGCCGCCCTCGTTAATTATGCCGCACGCCTATTCTTTGCATGGTAATAGGGGTATCTCTCCCATGTTAATAGCACTTCAAAACATGTTTTTTTGCATATACAAGGCGCGGCATATGCGTGAGTGTTTACGGCACCGTATTTCCGGAAATAGATCCCCCTCCCCCGTAATAACTCCCCCCTACAAATTACCCTATTGAAAAATAACTACCCCCCCCCCGGAATAAGTCCCCTCCCCCATTTTTTCATCATACCTTATAATGAAGCTCAGAAATTAAATAGTTATCTCTGAAGGCTTGATAAAGCAATTGAAACTGTCACTGCACTGC
Source organism: Hydroisotoma schaefferi (assembly GCA_034682405.1). Lineage (NCBI taxonomy): Eukaryota > Metazoa > Arthropoda > Collembola > Entomobryomorpha > Isotomidae > Hydroisotoma > Hydroisotoma schaefferi. The sequence goes on along the minus strand of JAQFZX010002863.1, from coordinate 14,194 downwards.
AGTGTTTTTATGCGTTGATTTTATTGTTTTTTAATTCAATAAAATTAAGGCAGAATTTCATCAGAATTTTCAGTTCAGGTTCTGTATCAATATTGAAGTTTAAAGTTAATTACATTAAAAGGATACTTGGTTTTACATTGGCTGAGGCTGAAGCATTCTTTACTTAAACTGGATAAAGGATGAATTATTAATGTTTTGTATCAAAAATACCAAGCATTTATAATTCTAATTCATGGATTTCAAGTATAAAAACCTCCTCCAAGCAGCTATATTAGCCCAGTCAATTGATATAACCTACCGGGTGCTGTACTCTACATTTGACTGAATCATTTTTCAATCTATAATTACAAGCTAAACTGCGGCCCATATTTTACAATTACAAATAAAGCAGCTTTTTCTGTTTCTCCTGTATTTTATGTGGGGGCACAGCTTATACGCCCCCCTCCCCACCCCGTTGCTTCTTTCTTTTTCGTTTGGTTTCTTCAAAACCAGCAACGGGTTTTAAAGCTTTCTTTCGTCCCAAAAATGACTTATGTCACTCGATCATGTACCGTACCTAAAACTTCAGATTTTATCGTAAGTAATGTTATAGATGTTGCTTATTTTGAACAAAACTAATATGGTTCATAATTTTTCGAAATTTCATAGTGATTGGGGAAATTTTGAACCCCACGGGTGCATACACCTTAGACCTTACTGCTTTTGCCAACGTATTCCTTTATTTGTTTCTTTTAAACCCAAGTAGAGCAACAACTTTTTGGAAACGTTTCACCCTGTCGGGTCCATCTGACCACCTACAACTTCGAATTTTGCCAAAAATCATCAGTTCTTTGTTACTCTTGACAAAAAGTAGAAGTTTGGTAACTTTAAGACCAGTGGGGGTCGTTTTGACCTCTACGGCTCTATGGGTGGTCCGATCAGGTTGGTTTACGAACTTGAATCTCAAAATCGGCCGTGGAGCGTGTATGCAAAATTTTAGTAGTGTAGTGGCATTATTTCTTGTATTATTGTGAAAGTACACAAACGGACACAGTGCGTGGCTACATAAGCCCAATTGACCAAAACTAAAACCAATCGCAGCGACTAAACGATAATTTAATAGGAAGAAACGCTGTTTGTTAGTAAACTTCACTAAAATGAAAATCTCAAATCTCCACTCACTTGAGTCTGAGTGGACTTTTGTGAGTATGAGTGACTACTCACCGAAATAGGGCTATTATTAATACTGGCTTTAGCTTCCTTATTTGTCAATATCTAATCCCACAGGTCTTGAATTATTTGATGGATCAAATTAATCAACTATTTCTTCACCCTCACAGACGATCTCTTCAAAAATCGCCTTTTTATTATTTTCATGCCAAAACGTAAATCCTGGCATTTCCACCAAATACGCTGCCGTATTTCGACCAAAAACCAAGATATGCATATAAGAAATGCCCCTGCAAGTATTACAAAAACTGTGTGAACATTATCAGAAAGTGACAACGGCCTAGCGTACGCCATTGTTCGTTTCATCTCCAAATGAGCGGTGTGCACAAATTTTAGATGGAGTGTATAGCAGACCCCACGCTTATCAAGTTCCCTCCACTTATCAGCCACACCCGATTCCACCAACTGGGCTAATCTTCGGATAATCCGCTTATCCTCCCATCCACGAACCTCCCACCCTGTCTGCCTCTTTATGTGCTTATCTTTGACGACAGACATATGTCCTAGAGCTACCAAAGATAACCGATTGGCTAGATTGTCTACCAATTCCCACCAACCAACAAAAGCCGTCTTGTTACAAGTTTTAAATAAATCACTGTTCAGTATGGCTTCTTTTAGAAAATTCTGAACAGCGGTCTTCTCTCCTCCTGGAAACAAATCTGACCTGAGGAGTTCTGCCACTCGGGGATACAAAATATGGGCAAAGAACTTGAATAGATCCTCATTCAACTGACTTCGGATTGACATTAAGTTGTAGAATACAAAGTGCTGGTAGTCCCCAATGGGTAAAGTACACGTGGAATTTGTCCCGTTTTGAAGATGTTCGCATATCTCTGACACATCTGCTAAATCTACCTGCCTCTCCGAGGTGTGCCCAAGAGTTGTATAGATTTTGAATCCCATATCCACCAACTGACTAAGGTTTTGTAGACCCAGGGGTGGTACGGGAGAGGTCAGTTCTGTGATATTTGACCCTTTGTATGCATTACTTAACACGATCCCTGCTAGAAGGAAACTCCCAGTAATCCAATACATAAATCTGACCTTCCTCGTATTAGTTGCTATGTCGTCTCCCTGTTCTAGTAAGATATTGATCCCCATGAATGCCACATTCTCAAAAGTAAATGGAGACTTCTCGTCCCAAGCTCTGCACATAATTCCGATAAGCATACAAAGCAAGATGTACACGCAAAATACGGTTATCCAAGTGGAGGAATCGTATGAGGATACAAAGGCTCGAAACTGCATCCCTTGATTAGTCTGCCATCCACAGGTGAGAAAGGCCAAGGGTTCTTCAGGACTGGGCAGAAATGCTCGGGAGCGGAAACCCACAATACTGTGAACCGACGGGATGTCATCTTCCACATTTCGGTAGCATATTGCTCCATGTTTTGTACACCAATCCGACCCATCAATAGTTATATTCGGAACTGCTAAAGCTAGCAGGACATACTCAACAGAAGTTCGTTGAGCATAGCATAATCTACGATAGGCTTTGGTCAGGTTTTGGGCGAATATTGAAGTCGTTCCTTCAGAATAGAGATGAAGGTTTTGAAAGTTTAACTTTCTCTGCTGAACCGCTTGGACCATCAATTTCTGGATATAGACCGTGTTCTCATTGAATTCTGTATTCAAATCATATGCAAACCAAGGAACCCCGTTGTTGACCTGACTTGCAGAAATAATTTGGGCATCCACACTTTCACGTGTAAATGGAGGCTTTAGAGAGACTAGGATCGGTTCCCATTTGTAGCAATATTGGCAAATGATATGTCCGGATGTTATTTCTTTAGTTTCTAGTGTCCTCGTGCGCATATTTGTATTTGTTGTTGTCAATATTATAAAACCAGTTTGTAATTGCTCCGATCGAACAAAATTCATTTCCTTAATCCATCCCCAAAGATATAAACCCTCATTCCTGACAAGAACGTGGTAGTTACCAACCAAAGTACTGAAAACTCCAGGTTCTTCCCTAGAAATATTTAGATTTTAGAAAGAAATGTATTTGTTTTATTTTTTATATACTATGTAGAATTACGGTTGATAAAGCATTTGATATCCATCTGAGATGAGTTATTTTTCCAGGTGAATCGAAAAAAAAATACTTGACCCAAAATACAAAAAACCTAAGTAAGCGTTTCCAAGAGGGTCTGAAAACTTGAGACACGGCTACAGCGAAAACGGGTGGGGTTACAGAAAAAAAAGTATGGAAAAAAGTAATAGATAATTTTTAGTACACAGCCCGCAAAAAAATTAGGGACCCCAAAAATAGTTTTCTTTCCTGGCTAAAAATGGCTTTGAATGAGGGAAAACGCTCCAATGACTTACAATAATATTCTTACGATCAAGTTCCAGCGTTTATTTTAGTCCTATTCAATCGGCAACTACACTAAGTCATATTATTTTCATCTTATATCATCTTCCCTAAGTTATCAGCTTTCCTAAGTTATAAGTCTATATGGTTCGAAATGGCAGATCTACTTGATAGAAAATTAAAATTGGATGATAATTGCATCTGCAGTATTCAGTTTGTTATAAATTAATTTCACCACCTTGCATAACTTTATGCCATAATTAAGTGGAAACCATAAGGAAGAAAATGGAGTTTAAAAAAGCATATTCACTTAAAAGTACAAACTAAGAAATATTCCAAAGGTAAAAAGACTTAGGTGAATCGGCTATTAAAAGTAAAAAATAAGGGTCACTCCAGCCAATAAATTCATGACCTCTTGCTGACCTTTTTACGGTTTCGACTCGTGGAGGTCAAAAGACTCCCCACCGGACAGAAATTTCCAGAAATATTTTTCCTTTACGTTTATTCCAAAGTAAAAACAACCAATTATTTTTACTAAAATCAGAAGTTTTCGGCCTGCCATTTCCAAAGCACGTTTGTTTAAAATAAACAAATATCAGATTTTTTATGCTAAAACCTAAAGTTTTAGGGACCCGGTCGGGGGAAAAATGGGGAAAATGTTCAATCCCCATACTTTTAAGTAAAAGTAACAAATAACAGATTTAGATTATGGGTGCTAAAATCAAAAGTCGTCGTAGGTAACGGGGACTAATGAAGGAAAAAAGTAACTATGGGAGATGGTCAATCCTCCTACCTGGAATGATGCTTCTCTTCGTTTGGTGGTTGGTGATGACGGCGGATATGCTAATTAGTGCTACTTATTTCTTATGCTAAATTCTGCCTACTCTAATGCTTATTTTACTTTACACTCCCCTTGTGGGGGAAATAAGTATATAATCAAGAACTAGGCAAAAACTGACTTTTCGAAATCGACTCTCTAGACCATTTATTAAATACTTTTCGAAAGCAATCAAAAGTCAAGTTCAAGTAGTATACTGTCTTTACTCTCTCACTTCTCACCATCGACTGACTCCAACGTTTCACTACTCTTTGCTTAACTTTCTACTGAGAAGCTTCTAGGTCGTCTTGACCTTCAAATCAACCTTCCACGGGTTTATCTATTACAAAATCGGAAATCCACAACTCCGAATAATTAATTCAACATACAAAAAGGACTAGGTTCTCTAAACTTATCCAGTTCATTACAAAATTATCTCTTTTTCTTATGGAGATCCAACAGTAACAGAAAGGGAAAAATGGGGTGTGGGTGGGGGCTGTGCCCCCACATAACAAAAAATGGCTGATATTGATCAGGTCGGACATAGACAAACGCAGCGACTATCTACCAGGAAAGACGCAGTCAGGCTTAAAGAAGACAAACGGGGAACGGTCAGATTCTTAAAACGATTTACTGGGCTCAAATAGCTACTTGGAGGAGGTTTTTACTTTTAATAGCCGACTCACCATAGAAAATGTTTATGAAATGTGTGCACATTTTATTGGGATATTATTTTAATAGCTACAGATTTGTCCGAGTGATTTAATATAACTATAGTTTATATTGGATGTTGATTGGTATGTAAAGTTTACTTTGCAACCTTGTGGTCTAGGGGTTTTTCCTTTATTTATATTGACCTTTTCGTAGTGTAAGTTAATGAGCACGGTTGACTAATTACACAGTTGACAGTATCGCAGTTTTTAAGAAAAGGCAAGATAAGAAGTTTTTAACGTTTGGATGTGATTGGTTGGCATAACTTAAGATGGTTAAAAAGCGTCTATTTGTTAGTAGTTGATTGGTTAAAAGTTGTATGTTTATTATGAGAGCTGAGTTGGTAAGCTTGTTTTGTGTGTAAGTGCAGATTGGCAGTCATTCTCTTTCCACTAGCCGGAATATCAAGATGGGTGTGTTTAAGGGAAAGAAGGAATGCAAATTGTAGTTTTAGAAATTCTGAATTAAATGTGGAAAACATAGAAATAAAAAAGAGAAAGTCAAGCAACGTTTCTGAGTCTTTATTCGGATTTTCGACAAGAATTAAGAGCAATATTTTAATTGGAACAGAACATTTCATTGAAGGCAATAACTGGTTTCATTTTATTTATTTATCATAGGAGGAAACTGAGTTTCCACCACTAAAATGTAGTACCCAACCCATATACCACCACAAGGTGAACAGAGAGTTGCTTTTATCCGGTTAGGGTCTTAGGGTTTACATTTTAATAAACGCACTACCCTAAACACGTAAAACTCTACTACCCTAAAATGCAGTTGGCTACAAGCAGAGATTTAGATTATAGTAGTAAAACTACAAGTAAGCGTATGCTGGTCTTATTCGTCATTAGATGGGATGGGAATGTCTACACAAAAGAAATAAGATGTTAAAACGTCCTAAAAAACTTACAGATCTGATTTTTGGGTATTCCAAAAATTCCTGAAAGCCAAGGGAAGCTGGAAATTCCAATTTAGAAAGGTGTTACTATGGGCCTCTTGATAGATGTACCTGGCCGGGGGATGAATGTAGAATTGTGCCCTGCAATTCCAGTTGTAAGATAAAGATCTCATTAGCCCCGATATATTCAACTCATCATCCAAATTGCGAGTGGTGTTCGTGTTGGAGCCTAAAACCTCCAAATCATTTGATGGCTTTACTCGTGTAAATATCCAATCCGTAGTATTTCGTAAAATAGTAGCTTCTCGGTCGAAATAATACCTGGAGAGTACGACTGGGCTTTCAAAAGGCTTGAAGTCTACACCCGGGTAGTTAATTACGTGGACTAGACAATTGCAAAATAAATTAAGATAAGCATTGAGTTTCCCAATGGGACTTGTGTCCTTTGATGAGGAGTCTAAAATCGCTGAAGACGAGCTACAAACTGCATTCTCCAAAAGTAAAACAAAACAAAGTACAAACTTTATGAAAACTCCCATACTCATTAATTCCTTGGCTATAAAGTCTTAAATAGAGTTAAAAGAGGTAGGGAAAGTATAGTGAAGGATTATAATTGAGATGAGCGAATAGAAATGCGACCCTTATTTGTGAACAATTAAAGGGTCCATTGAACTCTCGTCTTGGGCAAAAAGCTTTCATTTAGAAAACGTGGGAACTTAAGAAATATTTATTATTTTTAGCTATGTAGAATTAGATTAATGTGGCAAGGCATAAGAACTGTTTGGCTTTGAACACATTTGAAAAAAATTGAATCAATCCGAGGTATCAGAAAACCAATCCTACCATACAAAATCCAATCAATATTTTACTTAAGATAAAATAATTGAAACCCATATCTTTTCCTTTAAAGGCCCTATAATTAAATTAAAAGCCTTAATTAAGTCCGAGAAGAAGCTTGAACATCAATAAATGGGATGCCCATTAGCCCATTTCCGGTAGTTATATTATTGTAAATGTGAGATAGGAAAGTGGTAGGGGATTTGATAATGTTTATGCATTTTTAAATTTTAAATTAGCTAATTACTTCCCTACAATGAGGCAGAATCCCAGCAGAGTTGCAAAACACGAAGTGTATAATTTAAACAACGAAACTACGAATTCAACTATCAGATTAATAGGTAGGTATTTTTAAAGTAAAAAGTAGTCATCCTTGGACATTTACATGTTTGTATTTTCATACCTCCTTTTATAAAATGTATAACCGGGTATTAAATTTAGCGATAATAATTCCTTAATAATTAATAAACCATTTTGGTACGCGCATTCGATTTTAGATTCCCTGTCATCGACCGAATATCGTTTTAATCTTTCGACTAAACATGCTCATTCGTAGCAAGCGTGTGTATGCAAACCATAGATTAAACTAAATGGAAAGATGCAGAATGAAATAACACGCAACTATTCGTTGGAATTTAATTTCGACCCATTTCCTCAATAAAATTGTCTCGTGAAGTCTTAACTGGATTGGATGTCCTAAATCTATTAAAAGGTTTCAAAAGTAAACAGCCCACCATATTTTAATTATTAACAACTGGTAATAAAGGTCCAAAACTAGTATTTAAAAACCACACTATAATGCTTGCTTTAGCACATCTAAAACCTTAAAAGATAGCATGCTGCAAATGTTTTATTTAACGTGCAAACTATTTCTAGAAAAACTTTCCTAAACTGTTTCCCACAAATGCAGTAGATAAAATAATTTAAACAAGGTGGTGGGGTATCCATATAACAACAGCAATCGCATGTTTCAATTCAATACTTTGACGACTTTTAGATAAAAATGCAATGAGGTATGGAGTTTATCGTAAGTTTTCTAAAATAACCAGAAAACCAGAGTGACGTGACGGTAGTCAATAAAATACAAACGGAGGAGTTGTCTATCGGAATTGGAGTGTCCAAAGAGGCCAACATGGATCCACGGACCTTATTCGCTTCCATTATCCAAAAACAAACAAACATAAATCCTGTAGTATTAATAAAAGTATTTTTTCAATCTACTGAAACGTAAGTAAATGGCTGGAGAGCAATGCGATAATTTAGCCCAAGACGAACCGTGAATGTGGAATGAGGTAGGATCAATAAGGATGTAACGTTTATGAAATGTTGAATGTTTGATTCTGGGTTTTAAGTTAGAATTCTCTAACTTAAAAGTAAACGAAGAAGGTTGCTCGAGGATTAAAAAATTTCATATGAAAACTTGTAATTGTCATAGTCCTGCAAACCTCTCTTCAACTACAATGTGTTGCATTTTTCAAGTGCAAGATTACACAGAAATATTTAAGTAATGAATAATAGGAGAGAGTCCATCAAATCATGAATAATCCTACCCTTTGCGGTTTACAGTTTGAGTGAATTATCAAGAACAACAGGCAGATGTTAGTTTGTTCATGATTCTACTCCGGTTTGCCATGCAGAGTCATTGATTTAAAATGTATAAAGAGAGTTGAATTTTAGAAAAAGGTAGTCTAGTCCAAAGACGACAGTCATCTCAAAAGCCAACAGGTATTTCTCCATAACAGTTTTTTAGCCTTTATTACTGTTGGTTTGCAGTCTAAAACGGCAACCTAAAAATGCAATATATTTATTCTGCACTTGAGATAAAAGGAGTAGAAACTTACAGGTTTGTTTTTTTGAATGTTCCAAAAATTCTTGAAAGCGTAGGGAATTTGGAATTCCCAATGGCGTAAAGTCTTATTGTTTGGATCCTGATAGATGTACAGCTCTGGAGGATGAATGTAGAATTGTGCCCTGCATTTCCAGTTGTAAGACGAAGATCTCATCAGCCCAAACTCATTCAACTCATCATCCGAAACATAGTTGTCGTGTTAGAACCCAAAACCTCAACATAATTTATGGGCTTTCCTCGTGTAAACACGTAGTTTGTATTATTTCGTAAAATAGTAGCTTCTGGGTCGAAATAATATCTGGAGAGTACGACGGGTCTTTTTAGTGGCTCAAAGTCCACACCCGGGTAGTTTATTACGTGGAGTAGACAATCGGAAAATAAATTAAGATAAGCATTGAGTTTCCCGATCGGACTTGTGTCGTTTGATGAGGAGTCTAAAATCGCTGAAGACGAGCTACAAACTGCATTCTCCAAAAGGAAAATAAAACAAAGTACAAACTTTCTGAAAACTCCCATACTCATTAATTCCTTGGCTAATAAGTCTTAAGAAGAGTTAGGGAAAGTGAAGTGAAGGATAATAATTTAGATGAGCAACACATGTATTGAAACGCGGTCTTTAAGCGTGAACCATCATTCAGGAAACTTGGGAACTTAAATTTAAGCTTTTTAGCTATGTAGAATTAGATTAATGTGGCATGGCAGAAAGACCGTTCGGTTTGATCACATTCAAAAACATTAAATCAATCTTAGGTTTGCAGTATCAGAAAACCAATCGTACCATACAAAATCCAATCAATAGTTTACTAGGATAAACTAACTGAAACCCATATCTTTTGCTTGAAAAGCCCTATAATTAAATTTAAAGCTTTAATTAAGTTGGAGAGGAAGCTTGAACATCAATAAATGGGGTGTCCATTTCCGTCATTTATATTGTAAATGTGAAGGTGAGATAGGAAAGTGTTTGGGGATTTGATAATGTTTATGAATTTTTAACCCATAAATTAGCTAATTAATTCCCTAGGATGAGGCACAATCCTATTAGAGTTGGCAACCACAAGGTGTATACCTTAAACTATAAAACTACGAATTAAACTATCAGATGAATAGGTAATTATTTATTGGAAATAACAGAATATTCTTTTGACATAAGTGTTTGTATTTTCATACTAAAGTATCTCCTTCCTTGCTTAATGTTAAAAGACCAGGATATTTTGATCAAATCTGTAAGCGAATATTAAATCTAGCTACAATGATTCCTTAATAATAATTAATACCAATTATTCTAGGCCACCCTGGATAGATTATTACGTTGACTGGACAGTTTGAAAATAAATTAAGATAATTATTGAATTTCCCAATTGGACTTGTGTCATTTGAAGAGGAGTCTGAAATTGATGTAGCAGAGCTAAAACCAGCATCCTCCAGGAGTAAACTAAAACTAATAATCAGTAATGACTGTGTATAAATTCCCATACTGAGTCTTAGTATTTGAACCTTTAAATTTAATCTCAATCTCAGTAGTAAAACGGTCAATTTGACCAGTGCGTTTTTGTATTTAAAGTTACGCTTTCATTGAAGTTGAACGGCCGAAAGACCGTTCTTGGATGTATTATCGTTTCGTTATGACACGGACAAATAAATAAAAATCATGGAATGCAAAAAGCTGCTTATCTAAGCTCGACACTATCAATTTCGAAAACCTAAAACCCTATCCAACTTTACAAAAAAGTAGTTTATATTTAATTGAAGGCAACCTAGAGATAAATACCTGTCAGTTGAGTTATGACGGCTCTAGACCTAAACCATCAGCTTCAGCAAGAGGAGGATTGGCCGATATTAATTCAGAATTAAAATGAACCCTTAATTAAGTAAGGAAATGAGGTTTTTGTGTAGTAAGCTATTACACTTGCCAATTTGATTCGAGAACGTTTAATATATGAATTTTTAAGGAACGAATTGTAGATATAATATGCGAGCGATAGACGAGACAGAAGAATTGGTAAGAACAATAAGGGGAGATGAAAGCTTATGTGGACGCCAGACTACCGAGTAAACTGCCATTAAAGGTATTTAATTTAAGTATACAGAGGAACATTCCTTGGACTTTTTCTAATTTGTATCTAAATTGACATCCTCCCGTTCATTAAAAAAATCTTATGAAGGTGTATTGATTTTCATCAGCCGCAAATCAAACAAATATACAATAGAAATGAGGAATTTATTGTAATTTTTATTTTTAATAGCTATACAGACAATAACTATCAAGATGAATAAGAAAAGTTATATTTTGTCGAGCCGCATCTTCTTTTCGTTATATTAACCACATAAATGGTCTATTTTATTTAATGTTTGTTAAAATATAACAATGTAATTTAAAAACCGAATGCTTGTGTACATTTACGAACTTAAACTGTTTAGAGAATTATGTAAGACAGTTTTGTAACTGATGTATAGTAAGGCCCTAATAATCGCCACTTTAGGGTTTAATGAGCGTGAAAGTCCGCGGTTTCAAATAAATAATGATCACTCGAATTTCATTACTTTCACTGGAGAGTGGGAATACAGATAAAAGATAAACGATGCAAAATACCCTGCTTTTGAAGGGTTATCACTGGTAAACGAGGTATCTCCGCCTTATCCCTGCTGTTAATATTTGTTAAAAGGTTCTCATCCGATTAACTGAAATCTTTGTCAGACATTTGAAGCCAATTGCAGCGACGAAATGGGAATTTAATAGGTAGAAACGCTGATCTGAATTCTCCAGTCACGTACCCTTAATTGTCCACTCTCCTGAGTGGACTCTCAACTTTCATTAGTAATACCATTTGGTCTCCACTCTAACTTTCATAAGTGTGAGTGACTACTCAGCGGAAGTGGCGATTATTAATACCCGGCCTTATCTTCCTTACTAGTCTCCTTCTCATCCCACAGGTTTTGAGGTATTTGATTGAACAAATACATCTAATATTTCTTCACCCCTTACGGACGCTCTTTTTGAAAATCGTCTTTTTATTATTTTCATTGCATAGCGTAAATCCTGACATTTCCACCAAATACGATGCCGTATTTCGACCAAAAACCAAGATATGCAAATGAGAAATCCCCCTGCAAGTATTACAAAAACTGTGTGAACATTATCGGAAAGTGACAACGGACTTGCACGCTCCTTTTCTCGTTTCATCTCCAAATCAGAGGTGTACTTAAATTTCAAAAGGAGAGTTTCGCAGGTCCCACGCTTATCAAGCTCCCTCCACTTATCAGCCACACCCGATTCCACCAACTGGGCTAATCTTTGGATAATCCGCTTATCCTCCCATCCACGAACCTCCCACCCTGTCTGCCTCTTTATGTGCTTATCTTTGACAAATGAGATATGCCTTGAAGTCACCAAAGCCAGGCGCATGGCTAGATCTTCCACCAAATCCCCCCAACCAACGAAAGCTGTTTTGTTACAACTCAGAAATAACGTACTCTGCATTATGGCTGTTTTTAGTGTATTCTGAATAGCAGTCTTCTCTTCTCCTGGAAACAAATCGGACCAGAACAGTTCTGCCACTCGGGGATACAAGGTATGGGCAAAGAACTTGAAGAGATCTTCATTCAACTGACTTCGTATTGACATTAGGTTGTAGAATATAAAGTGCTGGTAGTCCCCAATGGGTAAAGTGCACGTGGTATTTGCCCCGTTTTGGAGATGTTCGCAAATCTCTGACATATTTACTAAATTTATCTTCCTCTCCGAGGTATGCCCAAGAGTTGTATAGATTTTGAATCCCATATCCACCAACTGACTAAGGTTCTGTAGACCCAGGGGTGGTAAGGGGGAGGTCAGTTCCCTGATATTTGACCCTCTATAGGCATTACTTAACACGATCCCACCTAGAAGGAAACTCCCAGTAATCCAATACATAAATCTGACCTTCCTCGTATTAGTTGCTATGTCGTCTCCCTGTTCTAGTAAGATATTGATTCCCATGAACGTCATCTTCTCAAAAGTAAATGGAGACTTCTCGTCGCAAGCTCTGCACAGAATTCCGATAAGCATACAAAGCAAGATGTAAAAGCAAAATACGGTTATCCAAGTGGATGAATCGTACGAGGATGCAAAGGCTCGAAACTGCATCCCTTGATTAGTCTGCCATCCACAGGTGAGAAAGGCCAAGGGTTCTTCAGGACTGGGGAAAAATGCTCGGGAATTGAAACCCACAATACGCTGCACCGACGGGATGTCATCTTCCACATTTCGGTAGCATTTTGCTCCATGTTTTGTACACCAATTCGACCCATCAATAGTTATATTGGGAACTGCTAAAGCTAGCAAGACATACTCAACAGAAGTTCGTTCAGCGTAGCATAATCTACGAATTGTTGGAGTCAGGTTTCGGTGGGCGAATACTGATGTCGTTCCTTCAGAATAGAGATGAAGGTTTTGAAAGTTTAACTTTCTCTGCTGAACCGCTTGTACCATCAACTTCTGGATATAGACCGTGTTAACATTGAATTCTGTATTCAAATCATATGCGAACCAAGGGACCCCGTTGTTGACCTGACTTGCATAAATAAGTTGGGCATCCACATTTTCACGTATAAATGGAGGCTTTAGGGAGATTATGATCGGGCCCCATTTGTAGCAATGTTGGCAAATGATATGTCCGGATGTTATTTCTTCAGCTTCTAGTATCCTCGTGTGCATATTTGTATTTGTTGTTGTCAATATTATAAAACCCGTTTGTAATTGCTCGTATCGAACAAAATTCATCTCGCTAATCCATCCCCGGCGATTGAAACCCTCCTTCCTGACAAGAACGTGGTAGTTACCAACCAAAGTACTGAATACTCCAGGTTCCCTAGAAATATTTAGATTTTAGGGGTTAATCTATCTTTTTGCTGTTATTAAGGGGTGAAAATCCCTTTAGGTGAATGCACTGTCCATCCGTCTGTCCGGGCGATAACTTCCGAAGCGTTCAACTTTTTCGAGTTCCGCTTTCGGATATTTGTCACGTAGGTTAAAAGTACGGTCCAGTTCAAAGATGGACCTTGTGGAGTCACACCCTTCTAGGTCAACGGTCACAGGTCACTAAAAAAATTTAACAAGCAACCCCTATCAAGTTTGGTGTTGTTAGGAAGGTATTAACTAGGAAATTTAAAAACAAGTGTCGAAATTGTTCTGTTACCCTCATGTCAAAAGTTATCACCTTGCGAAGGTCAACCGTCTATCAGAGCGATAACTTTAGAACCCTAGCACTTTTTTAAATTCTGTTTCCAGATTGTGGTATGCAAGGTTCCGTGACATTCTGGTATTGAAGATGGGTCATATCAGTCACACCCCCTAGGGGTGGGTTTAAAGGTCACACTTTCGATTATGCTAACGCCTGTCAACCATGGTATTGTTGGAAAAGTACTTACTAGGGCATTTCAAAACAATGGTCACCCTTTCGATTATGCTTACCCCTATCAACCATGGTATTCTTGGAGAGTTATAACTAGGGCATTTCAAAACAATGGTCACCCTTTCGATTATGCTTACCCCTATCAACCATGGTATTCTTGGAGAGTTAT
>JAQFZX010002862.1:0-15816 GCA_034682405.1 Hydroisotoma schaefferi | reverse complement strand
GTAGAAAGTGAGGTTCCTTCATTATGAATTTCAGGGACTGCACTGGGGCCATCCTCGGTAGGAAGTGAGATGCCTCCATTATCAATTTCAGTGACTGCACTGGGGCCAGCCTCAGTAGAAAGTGAGGTGCCTTCATTACAAAATTTAGTGACTGTATTGGGTTCATCCTCTTCACTAAGACTCAGCATTTGGGTTATCTCAGCATCTTGCACCTCTGACACTACAGCATCGTCTTTGGTACTAGCAATGTCATTTTGAATGCTCGAGCACTCTGTAAGGCGCCGCTTGTTTTCGGAATTTGTACCGCGCTGCTTTCTATGTTTCCGTTTGACCGTTTTTGTTCCACTGCCTTCGGAAAAGCATATACAGTCCTCATTCATACTAATCTTCTTCAACATATTCCCCATAGTCTCCCGTTGATCCTTCAAGTACTCGATCACTACAGGGTTTTCAGAAATTTCTTTTACTTTGCCTCTCCGACGCTGAGCAGGTTTCATTTTATTATAATTGTTTTGCAACTCCTGCTTCAAGGTAGCCATTGTCAAAATTGAATCCCAACGGTCAGCATATTCTTCTTCTCTGTATAGGCAGCCACCGAGGTGGCGTAACGTTGATCTTTCACTGAAATCAGTATCAGTGTCAGTCCCAGACTTAGCCATTTTCTTGTTCTATCAACCGCCTACAAATTAGTTTGCAAAGTTTAAGCTTATACATCTCCCAGAAGATATCAAATACCAAATACCATGATACTTCCTGACTTCTTACCTTAAAAGGTAAACAACTTCTGGACCTGGATAAGCAATAAGATTGGGATATCAACTGCAGACTTTTGGGTTGCCTCTGGCCCGACACTCGACACCTACAATAAAGAATGTACCGAATTATTTACCAATAAATGAAGTTACCCATAGTTTAAGAATTTTTTATTCAATTTACTTTTTTTTTTAAATAATCATTATTTTTTACCTTAGTTCAGTTTTAAAAACACGGTAGGTACTTCCTACTATCTTCTTAACGCCAACGCGGACAATCTAAGTGAACTCTTTCTTACACGAACTGCACTACCTTCTATTTAAAATCCGTGTGACCCTGACTTGACCTTAGCTTATCCAGATTTCAGCGTGTATGTAAACTCGGGAAAGCCTCAAATCCTGATCCTCCTGTCTTCTAAAAAGCTCCTTTGACCTGGGAAAAATACACAGTGAAATAATTAAGAAACACTCTCTTTTCCCTACTTTCACGGTCATAAAGACTCAAATACCGTATTGCCTCAAATAGCGTCCGGGGACACTAATTAATTTTTCAGTTTTTTGGGGGCCACATTTGACGAAATTATGGGATTATTAATAATAATTAAAGGGGGACACTATTCGAGTATTTACGGTACTAAATATCTGAAAATCCCAACCTTTTTATCCCCGAAAGATACAGAAATTATGAAATATAACCCAAAAAGCTTGACCATCCACGCCACACGCCACAAACCAAACAAACAACCAACACTCTTGACTCTTTCTATCTAATTTACCTTTTACGACGTCCAACTTCCAAAATTTTAAGAAAAATCTTCAACTTTTTTCCACTCCGAGACCTTTTTGTGAAGACGAAGCCACATTGACCTTGCCGTTTGGAAAAAAGGAACAATCTGACCTGACCCTCTGTTTAGTGTTTTACACTTTTGAAAACCCCCAAAAAGCTATCAAACAACCTTAAAAATGGCTAATTTCCAATTCCGAAAAATATTGAAAAGTTTTATCTACCTTTTCCGATATAATCCTTCAATTTTTATAACGAATAATGAACCAAACTGCGTTGTATTATTATGCGCTTTCTTTGTTTCCATTGTCTCGTATTTGAGCTTTGTGTATGTGTATGTTGTGACATTTGTACTGTTGCAGCGCAGCGCAGCGCAGCGCAGCGCAGCGCAGCGCAGCGCAGCGCAGCGCAGCGCAGCGCAACGCAGTCCATAGTTCTGCGTAACGCAGCGTAGTAGGATGACGCTGCGTCTTGTATTGCAGCGGTTGAATTTAGGCGAAGGAAATACACAGCAAAAGTCAGTGAGTTCGAAATCGGAATTGGTAATAGTCCTAGAAATGTGGATGCATTTTGCCTAGTCTAATTTACGCATTTTTCACCGAAGTTAGATTCCGTTTGGTGGTGGAATAATATAGATTGATTTGTTACAATATGGAACGATATTTATTGTTTAGCAGGAATAATCGCATCTAATGAAATGAGAGGATATAATGTCAAAGTTCATTGGGAGAGAGTTGCTGGAGACTGCTACAAATATTCCATGCATAGGTACGATAGTTAGCGAAAGGGATCTTTTGTTAGTTAAATAAATGCATAAAATAGGGTTGAATTAGGTCCAAATTGTCCTCTCGATCCAGTCAATGTAGGTTGCTACTTTTGTGTAAATGGCAGGTTCGCCATATCCGCAGTACTTGGATCCTGTAGAGGTAACCCCCACTACGTGGTAGAGACAAGGGTAGTCAGGATTCACGACGATACCTCCCCCAGAGTCCCCGTTACCTTGTTTCAATGATAAGTTAGACATTTTATCTGAGTTAGACTTATCTATATAGTTATTATTACATGTATCTTTCTTCAATTCATCCCCTTTCGATCGATCCCCAGCACACATCTGGGATTTTAAAAACCCTTGCGGATACCTATGGTCATATTAATTAAGATTTAGGATTAGTATGAATTTTGGATGCTCATGAGTAAATCTAGACTTTACTTGAACGGCTTGTCGGCAGCAGTGTCGAAGTGGATGTTGCACTCCTTAGAGCCGAATACTTTCAAATTTACAGCCTGAAGATGAGCAGCTTGGTCCTCTTTAATTTATAGGAAAGTAATAAAGTTAAATATAGGGAATGTTAACTGATTTTATGACAACGTACTATTTTGTACATTTACCATTGAAGCCCAACTGCCCCCAACCAACAGCATGAACATCACCTCCACCTTTAGGAGTTATCAATGGGTCTCCCAAACACGCTGGAATAACGTAACGGCTAAGGTCCAACTTTTCTCCCAACTTCAGTAACTAAAGATTTAGAAAGGTAGGATCTATAGATCTGCAACTTCAAGAAAAAATGTACCTCGAACGGATAAGATAAACTTACAGCTATATCATCGTAAATCTTGGGATTAGTATAATTTGGATGCAGGATCCAGTCAACGATACGAACTCTCTTTCGGTAAACTGAGGTAGATTCCTTTAAAGTAGTATCTCCTACCACACCCCATTTTGGCCGGCCTCTACATAATTTTCGTAAATTAAGAAACATAGCTGTTTTTTTCGTTAATGTTTTTGCTTATAACAAAAATGCCTGAATTGATAGTCCTGTTATTTCCCAAAACGATGAGAGTACAGAGTTGGTCAAAAAAGGTGAGAAACCTATATGGCTATTCAAGGGACAAGGGGTATCGTATATTTCTGTGAGTGTAAACTCAGCTTCATTTACTTTTTATTATTGGAAATACAATGAGCAGCAGTAAGTAGCCATTGATCACTTATAAGCGTTGCTCCACAGTAAAAGTCCAAATTATTTGGATTATCTCCATAGCCTAGCCCAACCTGTAAAAGAAGTCCCGATCCATAATTAATTACGGAAATTCATCTTTGGAAAATACCAAACTAGCATCTAGCATGACTTACTGCAAAAGGATATTCAAATTCCTTGGCATCTCGTCCACCCACAATAAATGTTTGTGATCCCTTGTAAGCGCATTCAGGAGTCTTATATGCAGGCAAGCTAAAACTCTCGGGAGCTTTCAGAATTGCTGTCCACTCACCACATTCTTAAGTAGAATATACATACGTTTCAAAATTCATCAAACCTTAACATTATTCAAAATTCTATGTTAGTTTATTTCTAGAAACATACTTTTCTGAGCTAGTGACAACTCTGTTGGACAGCAAATGGCATCTTTCCCAGCCGCAGGACAGCGTTTTACAATCGTACCAGCGTAAAGTCGGGCAATTGCCTGAGGACATTGCTTAATTGACATGCATTGACCTGGCGTTTTTTGAACGTCATCTAATATACATCTTTCAGCTGGAAATAAATGACAATTTTGTGATCAATATTAGTACCAATAAGCACAGTTGCTACTTGCTACTAATCTAATATTCCTATGCATTTAATATCCTTGGAATATCATTCTCATAAAGAGGACTTTATCTCCATGTATTACACTACTACGTTTTAACACACCTGTAACATTTCTATAGGTTTGGAACAAGAACTTACCATCAGCGATTGCTGCTACTGTTATGGAAAGAATGATTATAGAACAAAGCCTATGATAACTTGGTTTTGGTGTCATGCTATTCTTGGTGAAGATATTTGACGAAATTAAGTAACTGTTTGACGAAATTCTTCAATCAAGACTGAAGATGCAAAACAACTTAAAATGTCGCGATTGCGAGTTCTACTTAGTCCGTACTGCAAAACTCACCTGCCTCAACTATTCCAAGAAAAACATGAACTATGCAGGCTCTCGGATTAAGAATAAGATGGTTATGATTTCTTGGCAAAAAGGTCGTCAGAAGAGCTTAACAACTATAACAGGAGAGATTAGTAACAAAAACTGGTTTTTTCCCCGGTGGTAGTAGCGTTAGTTGAAACATTGGAAGGATTATCATGAATTACTTCTGATGAAATCTTCTGAATGTGAATTCTTTGTACGCGAATGCTATTTTTACGGGATTATTTTATTCCATCAGACATCATTCGATAGACGTAGGATTGCATTTTTGATGATTTCTTGTATTCATTTTTAATATGCATCATTTGCTGTAATGCCATACTCCAAACTTTATTATATTGCAATAAAATATTTAATATTTGGAGCTTCGATCCTTATTCAATTAATTTGTCATCTCAAAGTACAATTAAAGTTAAGAAATGCAACAAAAGTATACCAAATCGCGACTTCATTCACAGATTTAATTTAATACTAAAATCAAAATTGATGCAGTTAAACAAAACTAAACTGCATTTTATTAAATACTTTGTTTCATATTTATTTGCATGAGTAGAAACAAACAATCTAGCTGCTCATTGACGATAAAATACTCGCAAAAAAGCTTCCCTCAGCCAACATTTGCTTCCTTATCATTATCCTCCTATACAATTACAAATGCAAATGTTTGTTAGTTTATAACATAGCAAATCCAACACTCAATCTTATACCCAAGCTAAGCTTCAGCAACTAAACTACATACATACCCAACGATATCTAACAAGTTAGACGAAACCTTTGCCAATTACCAAGTGTAAAAAGTGGTATAAAGTACAAAAGCATTCACTTCACTACGCGATACGAGCTACGGACAAGTTAGTAAGTGTGAGGAAACCCCTTTTGGCAATTTTGTACGGTTGTAAAAAACCTTGCAAAAAAACTTGCTCACTTTACATGAGACAAAATGGTTTTACACTTTACTTCTCGCAAGGAACTTGTACTCCAGTTCGAGGTTCCTTACAGCATTTTAACTCCCACAAAACTACCATCCTTTCGCACATTTTTTACAACTTGCAGTAGTAGTAGCTTGAGATAGAGACAGATTGCAGACAACCTTTTCTATGTGAACCAACCACTTTATAGACAAAGTATCACTTGTCTATGCAACCACTTGGTTGTTTTAGCAAAAAGGACTTTGTAATCCGTAGTAGAGTAATATGTACAAAACTTACGAACCTATTCTATTCTATGCTGTGCTAAAGCTTGGAAATGGTTTATCAGAGTTGAGGTTAAAATTTGGGACCGCTTTTACTATTAATTCCCCTATAAACAGCATAATGACCATTAAAGAAATGCATGGTTGGGTATAAAGTGTCAGAAGACCATATTATAATATATTTTGTAAAGAGGGTAAATAGTTTATTTATGAGGTTATAGCAAAAATTTCAAAAGTAATAGGTGGACCCTGACCCGAGTTTAATTATAAACTGGTAAAATGCAGATTCCGAATTCCGATGTAGGGACAAAGTGTCTTGGCGAATATGCGAATAAGCACGTAGATGAATGTATATGTTCATGGATAATTTGCGATAGCTAGCACGTCACCTACATCTTGCCTTGTCGTTATAAGTGAACGGTTTAAAATATTTGACTTTATATAAGATAGCGTTCTACAGGTTCACAAGATAGTTAGGAACAGCAATGGCTCCAGTAGGAATAATAGTGTCAAGGCGTGACATTTTAATTGACTTCTGTCATCCTCGATTCTGTATGAGGATGCTTTTATTGCTTTGCTATAAATTAAACTCACATACTTATCCAGATTAACTTCCGTTTACATTTTATCCTACACGTGTCCCTTTTTTCTATTGAACACTTGTTTACTTAGAAATAATCAAATGATGTGATGTTGTTTAACTGGAAAGTGTAAACAGAAACTTGATAACTTTCATCAACATGAAATCGTCAATTGATCGATGTGTAATTTTTCATTCCTTAAGTAATCTTTGTCTTTATCTATCCAGTAAACAAACACTTATCTCTTTCTACCTACTGCCTGCAAATAGCTTAGTTGAGTTTTATATATAAGTTGTCTTGAAAGAAACTGGTCCTCTCATAATAAAACTGAGCTCTGAAGATTCATCATCATCATTTAAACTTGCATTTGTAGTATAGCCTCAATTTTAATTTTAAGCTTTAGAACTGAACCGAATAAGTATTAAAATCACAAGTTAATATTTTAAGCACTGAATAAAATTTAACTAACTATAAGCTTTAAAATCAATACCAATCTTTAGTTAATTAGTGGCTGAAAGGCAAAATGGCCAATATTCAAGAGAAGTTCTCCAGGTATTCCGTCTTTCTGGTAATTGTATTCGCCTTATCAGCCACATCCGTTGTAAACTCTGCCTCAGCGCCCAGGTCAGGTTACTTGGTATCCTCTGGGTCTTCAGGGTCCGTCTTTCAGTCGCTAACAATGGGACGAAGGCCATGCAACTTATTCGCGAGAAAGAGTTGCCTATGCCCAATGACCTTTAAACCTATTTGTGGTTCTGATAAAATCACTTATGCTAACTTGTGCCAGTTTCATTGTACTCAGAAATGCGAACCTTGTAAGATCAAAATCAATACGCATTATTCTAAATTAAGCTGGTCATAAACTGTTTAATTTTTATAATTTATTCTCATTTTATTGCAGTCTTGGAATTTGTCAAATGTGGTTCATGCTGGCAGACATCCGTCAACTCAAGAGCGTGTCTCAATACATAGAATCATCATTGAAGGCTCCTACTCATCTTATCAGTTTTTGAGCTGCCCATATTAATATTAATGGTTCCGACTCGATGCCTATATGGGCCTGCAATTAGAGTACTTGAGATTAATTTGTTCAAATAAGCCTTGAAACAACCGTGGTGTGTTAGTGTGTTCAGTAGATAAGGAACTCTTTCTCTGTTATGAGAATTTTTTATCGGTTTAGAACAAGATTTTATTGGTGGTTGATTGGTAAATTGGTAGCTGCTATTCTGCTGTAATGATTATCAGTTGTAAATGCTGTCCTATTTGAACTAAAGCTGCCTATGCATTTTTAGCTCATTCTAGGGCTATGGGGATTGCCGTGCCTGTTTGTCCGTCCGTCTGCCGGCACGATAACTTTCGAACAAATGGTGCTGCAAGTTCCAAATTTGGCGTGCAGGGTCACACTAACCTACCCAAGGTTAAGTTTTTCAATGAGCCGATTCGGTCCACAAAAAGACCCGTGGGGGTCAAAAAACCCCAACGGGTAATTAGCCGTAATTAAAAAGTCTGAAATGAAAATTTTCTACTTTAAATCACAAAAATGTAAATAGTAGGAAACAGGGGAATGGGGGTGGCCCCCACGTTGAAAAACAAAGACCGAAACAAACCATAAATGTGTTCAGAAAAGACAAACGTCTATAAATATTGCGCCAAAGCGCCCAGGAATGCGCTCTGCTAGCTGCACTCGGAGGTTTTTATGTTCAAAGACTTCTTACACAGTCCGTACAATGTAGGAGAGTTGAAGAATGCTAAGACAGTATGCAGAGTTTTTAAAAGTTATTTTTAATGTAAGGGTTATGAAGATGTTTTTAACGTTTATCCTATAAGATTGTGGCCATTTGTTTGTTATACTTTAAATGCAAACAAGCTGTCATGAAGGCGATCCTGACTTTGTCTGACACATGATTCAATATGCTTTAATACATTTTTCATTATTTTTATCCTAATTATTTCTCAGCTGTATCTGGCATTTAGTACTACTGATGCGAATTTATTTACTGGCGGAACATCCGCATTAGTTGATATCTAAAATCACAAATAAGTGGAAAGTATTCTTTCTTCGACAAAACCCTTCAGCGTTTGAAATTTTGTAAAAATACTGCATGCTAAATGAAGTTAAGGAGTTTGCAAAGCGCCAGCTCCCTGTCCAAAACCACATCCATGAATAGCAAAGTTCCTCCTGTAGCAGCCTGTAAGCAAATTATGGTTTATTAGGGATTGCAAACAAATAAGTTAAGCATTAGCCAAATTACATGCATGAGTGGATAAATGTCCGAATCATCTCACCTTTGCAAAATAATTCCCCTTGATTCTCTGCAACTGTCGTGGAGTCCAATTTTTTCCCACAAGCACAGCATTTGAAGCATTCCGTGTGATAAGCTCCGTAATAACCCAACTGTAATTCCGCCTGATAAACCGGTCTCCCTGGAAAAATCCACAAGCGAATAAGCCCACCATGTATTCATACAATTTCTAATAATAAATGGAAAGTTAATCGAGCTAAACTTACCACATCTCCTGCACCTCTCTCCAATTCCTTTAGGAACGTTCCTCACCGCTCCAAAGTTCGGTCCTAACGGATTCCTCCTAGTTTCAGGAACGTTAGGGGGATACCTCGGCATACTTGGAGTCCCCACACATTTACCCCCGCAGTAAAATCCTGGAGGACAGTCGGACCATCCTGAAGTATTACTCTGGCTCGTAGAAGCTACTGGACCCTTAATTTGTCCAGAACCGGATGTCGACTTCGGGCTTTGAGCCACAGTGACAGTTGGTTTTGATTTTGCTCCTACACTCTGTGCAGTCGAGACAGGTTTAGGATAAGCGGGAGGTAATGGTGGAGACGGTGGGGTTGGCCCCGGACGCTGACCAGACTGAGACGACGGGGGTGGGGGAGGCTGTTTGAAAGTAAACTGTCGATTACTTGACGCTGCAGGCGAAGCGTTTGATTGGGGTGGTGGGGGTGGTTGTGGGAAACTAAATTGTCTAGAACTGATCTGAGCTGGAGACTTGGTGTTAGGAATGGATTTAGAATTAGAACCAGAGTTAGACTTCGGTAAAGGTGGAGGAGGGGGTGGAGGAGGGGGTGGCCCCTTGGAAGATGCTGTATTCATTTCAGGAGGTCGGTTTCCTCTGCTACCAGCGTCACTACCGTAATTACCATTGTTGGAATAGGACCCTTTTCCCAAACTCCTTGCAGAAGTGGTCTCTCTCACAAGTCCTTCACGCTGATCTTGTTTGAAGTTTCTGGGTTTTGAACCACTGCTAGCGTGACCATAGTGAGGAACGTTTATCCCAATTCGCATAAACCGATTGCCTAGTCGTGTTGGAGGATGTTGCCAATTTTTTGGTTCGTCGTTATTCCCTTGGGGTACTACTTTTGTTGAGTTGGGGTCCTTGATATATCCCTCAGGTACATCGTAGACTATGAGAGTAGGACCATTTGGTCCGTAGCCGTATCCTTGAGGTCCGATAAACTGGCGATAACAACTTATGCAGTAAATATCATTTAGCTCTTTGTACTCGGCTAAATTTGTACTGTCCAATCCTTTGTTGCATAGGGCTGTATTTTTTATAAGGATTTTATTTAATGTTGGAAATCCTATATTTATTTCATGGATTGGCTAAAAGTAGTTTAAGGTGAGTTTACCACAAGTAAAGCATTCTAAATGCCAACTTTTCCCCAGTGCCAATTTCTCTTCGGCGGCCCCAACGTACCCTCCACATCGACCGCATTGACCTGGCATAATCTCGTGCGCTGATTTGTATGTGAAGTTAAATCTGAACTTAAAAGCCAATTAGTGTAAAATGCCCGGTTGGAGACCTTTATCGCGACGGTCATCGTCCCCACACTATCGAGCTTAGAGGACTTTCATGCATTTATAGCTCTGTACGTACAATTTTAACCACTGCTCTCTATCCTACGACGGCAACTTGGTTGGGGTTATCTTTATCCTGTAATAAGAGCTGTTGAAGAAACCATTCCCATAGAAATTCTTTCATTTATATTAGAGCGTGCAAAATATGACCGTAATGAGAAGTTCCTGATGCACGTGTGACATGACTAATTATGACATGATTTTTACTTGACGTGCCTTGCACCTGTGAGTTGTTGGAGATCAAGATTGATTTACGGTAAAGTATAACAGATAGTAGAGAGTAGAGTACTGACGCAGCTTAGGTATTTTGCCTTATGAAACATTTTAAAAGTAGGTCTCAATCTCAATGATGTTTTAGATTTATATAGAACAAAAGTATTCACACTTTTATTCGGATTCGCATGCACAATACTACAGCTTCAATGACGGAAGTCCAGGATTACAACAAACCAATGATTTAAATTGCACAAAATAAAAGTTTATGTAAAATGCAAAAGACTTATAGGCATAGTTAAACGAAAATGTATCTCTGTAGGGGTAGACAGACAGTAGACATGGGTAAAAAATAAACTCGGTGGACCCTTAACAAGACTAATAGCAGCAATACTGATTTTCTTACAATATCATACCACACGTAATAAAACCTTCTATGCGGTAGTCACAGATATAGTATCATAGACTTTTATCAACAAATTAAGCGTCTTCAGGTCACCAAGATAATATGATTAAGCTTATCATTATCATGGCCTACACAGCTATGCTAAAACATATTGAAAATCCTTTCAAACAGCTAAATCCATATCGGCATTTGTATTACAGAGTTGACCAGTTGGAGACAATTCAATAGTAAGCCCTTTCAACTCGCACGCAGTATGTTGACCAGCTCTTGAAATTGACGTATTAGTACCAGCAATAATGCTATTATGTCCAGCATAAGTTGCAGATTGAAGGGGTCCAACAATTTGTAATTGAACTGAAGTTCGATGCTGAGTACTTCCAGCTGAAGTGGAGAATTTTCTATTTTCTCGAAAGGTACTCCGTTTAGTTGACTGAGTTAAGGAAGTGTTTGCAGTCTGAAATAACAAAATATTCAAAAATATATAGCGTTCTTCCCTTGAAAACAGCGCAAAATAGAACATTAGCAAACCCTAGAGGCCCTGTAGCGAAACATGGACATAGAAGCCATCGAAGAGTCCTCGAGTGGATGACGTCTGTGGCAAAGGCGACTTCTAAACCCCCTTGACATTTTCATTATCTGGAATTCGTCATTAAACTGTTAATAATAGAGTTTTTTCTGTCAGACGCAGCTACAAGAAGGGAACAGCAAGACATGCTAATTCATGTATAAATGATGTACCTGTTGTTTGAAGAGCTTTGTTGTCAAAGTGTAGATTATAGGGTTGAGTGCAGAATTGACCGGCAGGGCAAACACGGCTAGCCAAGCGTACAAATCGGAAGGAATTGAAACTCCTAGGAAGTACAACAAAGTTGTCATTGGTTAAACCCTTTCAAGTGAACATTACTTATTTATGCTAAAATACCACATAGCGTTCTTAACAGACTTCCTAAAACTACTTCAAATCGTAGAAAATATCTAGGCTGATAAATGGAACTTTACAAAGCTAAACTGTCCTTTTAAACTTGCTTAGGTGTCAGTTTCTAACTGATTGACATTTTAATAAAGATAACCTAAGATTCGTCACACGAAGAATTAGAAAATGATGCTAGAACGTTCAGAAACATGTATGAAGCTGGAGTGAAAGTGATCTAAATCGATTCCGCTTAAGAAATAAGAAATTATTACCTGCCATAGCCATAATCTTTGCCACAACTATAGGAGCCCAACAGATAAAATCCGTTAAAACCACGATAGCAAACCTCTTGGCCAGCAGACTATCTTGTTTTTGCTGATTACTCCTTATCATGAGTGTGCTCCTCTTGATCACACTTAGCATCTTAGCATAGGCGAAGCAGATGAATATAAATGCACCGGAATTAAGAATGACAAATAGGACAAGGGAATACTCCCATCCGGGGTCGTACGGGTTGTGAATATGAAGTGGCAAACAGAGCCCATTTCCTGTGTAAAATGTGGGTCCAAAGTAGTCGTAAAAGAGGCCTGAGAGTGGAATGTAAGATAGGAGAAAGCTGATGATCCACAAAGTCATGCAAATACCGAAGGCTGAGTTGATTGTAACGCTTTTCTCGGCAAAGGGCTGCACAATTGACACGTATCTGTCCAGGGTTATCAGGGTTAGGATTAGTACGGAGGATTCTGATGACCAGGTCGACAGCAGCCCTGTAATACAAGTCCACTGGGTTCAAAGGAATTATCAAATTTAGCAAAACGTAGTTAAAATCATGCGTTTTATGGTTTCTATAAAGGTTTTACATGAATGAAATGAGTAAGGAAATGAACTAAATACGTGTTTTTGGAATTCTGCAGACTGACACATTTAACTGGTAACTTTTAATTCATTGAAATCTATATGAACCTGCATAAACAGCTTCATTGGACGCATGCTTTATGTTAGTGGTACTGTGACTGTCTGTTCATAATTTAGATAGCTTATTCATGCTTAATTAATTAGTTATGAATTTATAGAAACTCTGGCTTATAGTTTAGTACCGCTGTTTTTACATTTGTCATTAGTCAGTACCCGTATTCGTGAACTCGACTCGATTTGTCGAATTACAGATTCTATCATAGTTGTTTTATGGACGATTTAGAGTTCATTTGGTAGCTAGCTGAGTCCTTAAGAGTGTATATCTATGTAAATTTACTATATTGCTGTAATTCTGAATGTCATTAAATTTTAGTTTTATTAAATATAAAAGATATCATTTTATGCTGGTATTTAGCCACACTCGCCATCACTCTCACTATATAAGGATGCTTTGTTCATGAACTAATAAAGGAAACCACTATACATCAGTCAACCGATACATATGCCCTTGGCGTACCCTCTTCAGTTGGAGTTTATTTAGTTTATATGAATTCATAAAACCGCAAATGGAAGTTTCCTTTTACTTAATTAGCAATATGTTCACTACTATTTTACTGACTGACATATTTTACGTTCGCTCGCCCAAACTCAGAGTCACAGTGAATGAACCCCGATACGGGAGTTTGTGACTTTCCTTTGGTTTGTTTGTATAAAAAAGGACAATCCGCAGTCCAGTGCTACTTTCATTGTAACAAAATACATATTATATAACTTTAATCAGACCTAGAGATGAACCGTTTCAAGGAAAACGCGTGCTCATCTTTCTCAACCCTACAAACAGGATATGTGATCATTTCATTAAATTTGGTAATCAATTTAACAGAATCCGTCAAAATACGACACTAAAAAAGTCAAGTATACTTATAAAACTGAAGATTTACTTCCAGCTTTTCATCCTGCAATTCATAACTATTCATGTTATCCAGCTTCTTCATATTAATAATGGTGACTACAACATGTACCCACGCAAAACTGCAGGTACTTAATTGCCGAATGTAGCTAAAACAAGACATCTGTAATTACAAATAAAAAAATTTTTAAATTTTTTATAACATGACAGGCTACACCTTTCTTTTTCTTTATTTGGGGACACATTCAATCAACCTGACTTTAACAGCCATACTGTATCTTGGATTGAGAAATGTAAGCTCGCTTCTTCCATGAAAAAGTAATACATAAGCCACTTCAAAACCTAAAATGTAGCACAAACTTCGTAGGCTTTCGTAAAGAAAGTAGTGCATAAACCTCAATCTCATTCATGGCTCAATGGCTCAACTTATTTTGTTATTTTATCAACTTACACTAAATTCCGTACCTTTAGCTGTCTACTTAATGTGCAATAGAATTAACAAAACAGCCAGGTCAAGCAAAGTGTTATCTCTCCCTCCCCCCTACAGGTTTAGATCCCCCTCTTAACCGAACTAAACTAGAATCTTATTTGATTTCAACAACTATTGTACTTTCTTCTACTTCCTTAAAAGCTTTCCTCACCGGATAAAGCTGGAAACATGTAAAATCCACATTTACTCAAAACTTATTGCTACTTTTATATTTCAGAAAAGCCTCAAAAACTGCCAAATATACATGTTCGGCTCCGTGCTGATGCTTCTCTGTGAGTTGATAACTCTCATAACAGCATATCTATATCTGCAAGACAAAACTGAATACAAATTCCACTTTTATGCCATGACGGCTTATCCCATTTACTTGGTCTACACGGCGGGTTCCTTATGGGTTGTTAGGTGGTTTATTGTCCAGCTTATTCGAAACCGTCAAGGGATTGGCGAAAGTAATGGACATAATCCTACTTCTAATGATCATGGTGTGGCTTGGACGAGGGATTCTGGGGAAAAGGCTACTAGTAGTAACAGGAATTCTACTGAGTATTATGAAAAACCAGGTCGTTATCAAATAGCAGGAGACATTTCAACTTCCACCACTCCGTCAAGCGATTCCAAGCAACATCAAATTCAACATTTTAGTGGGACAGGAGTAGGAAAGAGTCAGCATGAGAGGGTTACAGGAATTGATGACATTCTGCACAAGTTTGAGTTTCCCAAGAATGAACAAATACCTTCGGACATGTTTCGTGTGGGTGAGTAGACTATAGTACTTGTTAAGGCGTGTAATAACTTTGACACGGTAAAACGGTAATACATGAAGGGAGGAAATTGAAACGAGATCAATTCAACCGAAATATTATTGGAGTGGTTGATTTTTTTGAACTACCGTATTTCCGGAAATTACTCCCTCGGGGGAGTTAATTTTCAATGGTCTCATTTGCAGGGGGGAGTTATTTAGAGGGGGGGTTATTCCGGGGGGGGGGGGTTATCATTTAAACCAAAATAACCTTTGATTTTCAGAGTTTTTCTTAAAGATACTTGAATGAAATGAAATTATGGGATTTTATTGAATTAAAAAACATGAAAAAATTCAACGCATATATAATACTATACTGCAATGACCGTTTCAATGGCTTTATCAAGCCTTCAGAGATAAAAAAAAAATTTCTGAGCTTAATTATGAGGTATGGGAGAAAAATGGAGGGGGGGGGGAGCAATTCAGGGGAGGGGAGTTATTTTTCAATAGGGTCATTTACAGAAAGGATGAGTTATTCCGGTGGGGAGTAATTTCCGGAAATACGGTATAATGGCCTTCAACTAGGAACGACTTCTATATTCAATTACTAATACTTTTTCAATTTAAAACACCTCAAAAGCTCTAAATGGTGTAAGCACGAAGTGTCAATGATCCAACGCTAACAGTTGACGGTGGAACAATGTTGTGATTAGTGATTTCTATGCGTAAAAAAGGCAAACCCCTTCAGTGTTGCCCTTTTAATGAAAAAAATTAAACATAAACCCAACCAAAAGCAACTCACCGTCAACCGTTGTGTATCTAACTTTAGCTTATGGTTTGATAAAATAAATACCCCACAAAAATATAATTATAGTTTCTTGTATGAAGCTCAAAACGTCGAACGAAGATTAATTTAAGTTGGGTGAAAGTTAAAAAATGTAAAACAGATAAATGTAATCCAATGCTCCTTATTCTTTCTACTCAGCCCAATTTACCTCTACAGGGGCCCCATTCACAGCCCTATTTAAGCCGGCCTTAAACCGGTTTAACACTAATCTTGGCTTAAACCAATTCAC
>JAQFZX010002861.1:0-15818 GCA_034682405.1 Hydroisotoma schaefferi | reverse complement strand
ACGGTCGTTTGTAGATGGTTTGATGGTTAACGGTTTGGCTATGGAATTTGAAATGAGCTGATATTAAAATGGGTTCCTGTAACATAGTTCAATATACCAACTGCCATCCATATAAATAAAACCCAGTTCGGGTTTATTTTACGGATGTTCGTTTGTATGTGTGTGTGTGTAACCGCTATGCATTCCTAAATGCGTAATCCGATTTTGACGTGCAATACGTCGTTTTAAATGAGATGTCAATATCTAGCGATTAATTGATAAGCCAACTGACCTTGACCTTCAGGGGGGTCAGGGGAAAGGGGCTTCTGACGTCAATGAACGTTAAGGGGCGTTTGATAAATCAAACCACACTAAAACCAAGTGTGGAATCAAATTAAAGCAACGAAAAGGGTCCAGGAGTACTGAAAGGGCCCCTAAAAGAGGTCATCGGGCCCCCTAACTTAAATAGACGTGTGATACATCAGAGCACACTTAAATCAAGCGTAGAATCGAATGGAAGTAACGGAGAGGGTCCAAGAGTAATATACAGACACTTAACAAAGTTGATATGCAAATGCAGTTGACCTCTCAAGTCTCTTAAGTGCTTAATGCAATTTTAAGTATATCTGATTTACTTATTAACTCTTCTCTACTTCTGCTACAACTACCCACACACTATAGCACACGCCCTGGAGGGCAATACTCTGTCCAGCTAATCCCTATTCCATATTCTATATGGGCTTATTCGACTAGTTTTTGAACATTTCCTGTAACAGTACCAAAAATAAAGGGATCGTCCATATAAAACGGCAAGGTTTAATCTAATAATTAATTCGTTTGAATTAATCCCAGTATTCCTCGTTCTGATTCTGAAGTATAGTATATGTAATAATAAATAGTTCTCAATTTCTTAAAGTCAAATAATGTCAGATCGTTGTAGTTTGTGTGTTGAAAATCCAATTTATCCCTTTTAGTCGTCGCAACTGCATTATAAATGTATCCTTATGCCATTAATTCAATAACCTTACGGACCTTATCCCTTTGTATCGTTCCAGTATCATCATCTCAAAGTCACCACCTTGGTTGACAAGCATAAACCATAACATTAACATAGGAATGGATCTATTCTACCTCGAAATGGCTGGACTCACCCCTATAACTATCTTACTACCTACCTTCCTACTTACTTTCTTAAGCTCTCCTTATGGAAATTGCAAGCTTTTCCTTAATCTCAAGGAACTCAACCAAACCAAGAAAGTCAACCCCAACAGGATAAAATAAAGTTCTACTGAAGCGGACATTAGGGAACTCAGAATTAGCTCAACTTGTGGACCATCCAACCAAGTACCAAGTTACCTAGCCAAACTACTCCTTGGTATCTTAACCCAAATGTTTTACCAGTTTATAGTCAATTTTCCTCCAGTCGAACACTTTAAATGGTAGCTGATGGCAGGAT
Organism: Hydroisotoma schaefferi; assembly: GCA_034682405.1. NCBI lineage: Eukaryota > Metazoa > Arthropoda > Collembola > Entomobryomorpha > Isotomidae > Hydroisotoma > Hydroisotoma schaefferi. The sequence continues at coordinate 14,383 of JAQFZX010002861.1, read as the reverse complement.
CCAGCCAGTTCTATCTAGCAGTAGTAATACTAATAATACAACTTAATAGGATCACTGAATGGTGAAAGTTGGTTTTATGCAAAGAGATGGTCTTCGGGAAAGGGGACGCTTCCGTGTAAATGCGTTGATAATTTCCATCTCAAAATCTGTCACCACCATACGACCTCGATGAACAAGGACCAGGGAAACCATGCAAATTTCCCTGTCCCGATCGCATAGCCCTTTCTATAGTCATAAAATAATAATACTAATCCAGAAGGCCACAAGAGCTAAGCCTGTACAAAACCAGTTTATCGAATGAATGAAGCGAAATCCAAGATTGTTCAATTGAATTTAAACAAGGACCAGAGGAGGGTTCTCCGGTTCTTGTTCTGGCCTGACTGTGGCTCTGACCAAAAAGGAATATTAGATTAGGGTTATTTTATTATCTAAATAGGTATCGAGTCTGTATCGTAAAGTTTAGATGAATATTAGGGACTCGTTAGTGCTAATTTAATTTTATCTAGCCAAAAAGTTCAAGCGGAAAGCTAAGATAGGATAGGATGCTAGAGGAGGATTTCAACTGGACTGAGCGGAGATGAGACGGAGTTTAGTTTTAGTTGTACTTTTACTAAGGTAGCTTGGCTTTTATTTCGGTTTTATTGTCCACTTAGCACCTCATCTTTAGCCATGTCTGCCAGCAATGGGACCCCTTTCCGGAGGTGTGGGACATTTATTCAGTCAAGTGGACGGATCTATTTGACTATAAGATGCAGAATGAAGGCTGAGAAGCATATGCTCTGGATATTACATTAATTTGTGTCAGATTGCTGGACACGGGGTGTCCTTAATTAGGTCCAGTATCTACTTTAATTCAGGATAGAACAGTATTTTTTTGCCAAAAAGACCTCTTCTTGACAACAAGACAGAATAAGTAACTACCATTGGTAACCAACGCACGTTCGCTATTTCCGGTATTGTGAATATGAATATGAGTCTTTAGTTTTTTTTGGATGGTTCGTGAATCATGATTGTAAAAACACACACCCAAAGTCGGCTACAACTTCCGGGTGTACTAAAAAGGACCTTTATCCCTATCAATGTCCAGAAATTTTTATAAAAACTGCAAACGTTCCCCTGCATTTACCTTATCAACCGATTTGATTTCAGCGTATCCGCAGCGTCATGTTTGAGGCTATTTTGTAAGATATTTTTCTAATAGCTCCATAGGTAAAATTATTGATAGCAATTTGCAGAATACGTTCGAAAAGTGTCACTGCAAGTAGTAGTGCTTATCATTCAGGCCGTGGGATGGTTATCAGATGCAGATCACTACAAATAAGATTGGTCAGGTTAAATGCTAGTGACACACTCTAATGATAAAAATCAAAAATACTGGCCAACCAATCTCATTAATCATATTCTTCATATCGACGTTCAATAAAATATTTGATTCAAAACTAATTTCTAGTAAAGATGTACTCATGCTATCTACTCTAACTTTTTCAGCGCTATTGGGATTGTGATGTTTATACTCATATTTGTAGCTGCTATTGTTACAAGTCTCTATCAATGTGTATTAATGACAAGAAGAGCTGATCCCATGCCTATGCCTATGGGCCATTGTAAGTCTATCTATTCTCATAATATTTGCTACATTTTGACAGAGTGATAACACGTTTAAAAGTGTCAACTGTGATCGCTAGTTCCACAGCCCCAGTACAATATGGACTACAATCCAGGACTTGGTGGTACTGTTGGACAAGCGGGGTACGGAAGTAGCCAATTAGGCTTGGGTGGAACTGCTTCAACAATGAATTCGAATCCCTACACTTCAACCCAAGTGGTTACATTTCCCCATGTTGATTACCCTCGGCAATAGCCAGAAAACCTTTAGGACAAAGAAAACATTCACTATGGCTCTATTTATGTTCCAAATTGAAGTTACTGTACGGGGTTTCATAGCTGTAGCACTTCTTTAACAATGTTCAATTTTTCTAGTAATTAAATGAAACTGTATAAAATAAAATGCATGCATATTGTGTAAGCGGACAAATTACATACCCCTTGCAGTGATATTGAAGCCATTTTCTGCCTGAAATCCCTACACATGAATACTGCAAAGAAAATGTCTTAATAAATGAAAAAGGAGTAATGTTCTGCCATTATGTTCATTCATACACCTGCCACATGTTGTATTGTTACTGTTACTGTTCTTCTATTCAATAAAAATGCCCTGTCGTTACCTAGAAAGCAACCAGTGCTAAGTACTCCTCAACCTATTAACCACTTGAGTCTCTCCATAATAACCTTAGCCACTTTACTTTACTGCAGATAAATAATGTAGTAGCTGTAACAGATAAGGGGTTTTGGACTATCTTCGACCTGGTCTAATAACAGTGTTTACAATCTTTGGACTTACAAGCATATAAAGCACTTAATTTTGTGTCGATTTACTTAGATTTGTTAATCTATTGCTTTATTTCTTAAAAAGCATAAGAATTGAACGGCTTTTCTCAAAATTTAAAATATTTACAGTTCGATCGATCCGAAAATATTAAGTTGGTATAAAATCCTCAATTAAAAAGTAGTAAAATAAATATTTCCCTTCAATACTTTGAAAACTCCAAAACATTATAGTATCCCTTATGTTTTCCATTGAACGTTTCCCGTCTTTGGAACCAAAATGGATAATAATAGAGTTTCCGTAAACCAGAACCAGAAGTATGAACTGCGATACGATGTATTGGCTTAACTTAGCTGGACACTCTTCGTTCGTGCCCATAATCCTAATATCCCGTTAATAAAAGTTATCCCTCCGTTTATACATAAGGGAAACCAAGAAACCGAGTCTATCCCTTTCTTTCCTTGTGTATAACCATTAATAGTGTCTACTTAAATTTGATACTTTTCTCCTCTAAAGCTTTCACCATCTATGTTGCTCTTTTGTGTGCTTATTTTATTATTTTACTGTATTCCCTTACTTTCCTGCACAACTACTAATACAAAGCATCATAGCTCTTATTTTTTATTTCTCTCCAAGACAAAAGAGGGACAATAGAATAAAGGGAAATGGTAATGGATATTGCCCACTCTAATTTGTCCTCGACTAAACAACCCTATCCTCCTCAATTACAAAACTTTCCCGTATCTTTATACACCAATGTGACTTTTATAGGCTAAAAGTCTATGTATTTATTTACACCGACCGGCATGCCAAACGGCAGCGGAAAGGGAAGGGTAGATGCAATGCAATTCAATTTGTTCGTACATTGTTGTACGTGTACGTGGCGTTTGTACAGGATTAGCGGATTATGGAGGTAAAGACCCACTACTGTAGAACGAAGCCTTCTTCTTAGGGGCTTGATATTGGGAAACTGTATCTCTAGTCCTTAAAGTTAGTTGTATAAAGCTCATGTAGCAAAATGTATCTTTTTCTTAGGGCTAATTAGTTATTCCTTTGGGTCAAAGTAAAACTCGGAGGGGTTCCGTTTCCCGTTTTTTGCACCAGTAAAGTAAAGGAGGTTAGTAGAAGTGATGTAGGGATAAAGAAGGGATGAGATGAAATTATGGAGTCTGTTTGTGACTGGAGTACAGTTTCTTTATCTCCCGTTTCCTCATATAATTTGTGACCATAAGTAGTAATAAAGTAGAGGTACTTAGCTCGAGTGGCTTTAGTTTAGCATTAATATTGTCTTAGCTTGAACTGAATGGCAAATATTATTGCAAAATTCGGATAGGGATGACCTAACTTATAAACTTTAGTTTAGGGTGATTCATATTTTGTAGAGGTTTAGGATTTTAAAAAGAATGATAATATCCATTAGATGCAGCAATTTAATGGATTTTCTCTGAATATAGTATACTAAAAGGTTGGGATGTGGCTCTCCGTAAATGAAACACGGTCAAGGACTGCACATGGCTTTAATCCCCAAGTCGTTTATCTTCTGACCCGTCACTTACACTGGAAATAGGCCCTTGAAATTGGAAAGTATAAGTACTAGCTCCCCCACCACTTTACACCTTCTGTTTGACAATAATTTGAGCAGGCTGTTATTAAAGGGAAGTTATACGATCTCGGCAAGTTAGTTCTAGCTGGATGGAGGTATCGATTCGATTAGGATGTTGGGATTGGGATGGGTAAAAATTGGATATGGTATTCTGCTTCTGATAATGTTGTAATCGTTGGGGTCTTTTACACTGCTGTCATTTTTTACTGCTTTTCAGTTCTTCTGTCTGGACGTTTTCCAAAGTTCTAAGTTGAATAATGGTAAAAATATTGGTGTTATTAATGTCAAATTTACGGTGATAATCTTTATTATTGAGGATGTCTATCAATGCTTTTACCATGAGATACAGAATCTGTATATTTCATTTGTAATTTACGAATTGCTTTATCACGATTTCAGTATCTTCTTTACTCATTATAAAATTTAAAAAATTACTCATTATTAACTTGGAATTGAAATTAGGTTAAAAATAATAGTCTTTTGGATATGTTAGATCCATTTTTCGATTCGATGCTCTAGTTCACCTTTAAATCTTAAATAAATTCCAATATCATCTCAACTTTAGCAGAACTTGGCTTCTATTTGTTGTAAGGATAAGGATAAATGGGGTTCGTTAAAGAAAGCAACCAGCAAACTTTACTCTCATAATATTAAAGGAAAAACATTACCAAAAAATAGCCTTGGATCTTGGATTCAGTAAAAAAAAAAACAACTTCTATGGGAGGGGAAAGTTATCTAAAATTTCAAGTTAATGCAACCCATTATTTATTCTTGTAATAGTGGAACAAATGACAGGGTTTTTTCTCAAATAAAGGCTAAAATGCATCTTGAGCTCTACTTTTTCTACAAGCAAGGTTTCTCTGTAGTTTGGAGATTGAAATTGAATATGGATGTGTCGCGAAGGAACGTCCCCTCCGCGAATGCAGTTTCCTTTGTCAAAATTCAATGCTCAATACAGGCTGCACATACGTAAGCTTCCGTTAGTGATTTATTGAAGGAAACGCCTATTCTTTCATGATTTACGGAACAATCTTAATGGTTGATGCATTTATTTTCTATTTTCAACTTTTGGTAGTTTGTGCAAAACAACTGAACGGGAAGTTGAGTTCAGAGTTATGTGAGGTGAATCATAATTCAGCTCAATAGTACAGCGCATTGTTAACGCATGCATCTACTGTTTCCTGTTTCATACTAAGTTCGTTATAAACCCTAATTTTATTTCATTTAACTGAAGACCAACCCAATTTTGCTGTCCAGGATATTAATGAGAATTGCACCACTAATAAATTCATGTCTTGACATACGTAGTTACTATTTTTAATGTACCAATTAATCATCCATCATCTCTTTCCAACAACTGAGGTTTATGCATTTCAAGGAATAACTAACGCTCAAACCACGAAGCCAACCGCAATTGAAAGCCAACAGGTGTGTTCTTTTCTAATGAAATGGGCATTCTCGTCATAATAAGTTTGATTTAGAATAATAATGAATGATTTGGTTCGGATTAACTTCAGAAAATTTAATTTATTATGGATAAACTATAAATTGGGATGTGGCGTGTTGAGCAATTTTTACGAGGATTGTGATGTAGATTCGCAATGAGTTATTGCTTTTCAAATCTATAAATTAGGATAATATTATGAGAAGTTGAGTAGTCTTCCGTTTGAATTTATCTCAACCATTTTTTTGGTAAGTTCTTACTCTTTGTAAACTGGAAATTTAAAGCTAAATTTCGTTCCATTCAGAATTAAGGAATAAAATTCAGAATGGTCGGATACTTGACTACATGTTTGGCTCTTTTATATAGCGTAAGTATTTTATTACATCGTTTAAAACACTACCAGGTAGATTATAAATGGCCTTTATAGACTTCATTATTATTAAACATAAACTGACAAATTAGGTCGGACAAATCACTTGTCAAAATTTTGACAGCACCGTTGTGGGTGTGGCTTTCTCCCCCTATGTGGACCAACTTCCCGGTCGGGGCTGGGACGCATACACGGTATCCGACATACAGCAAATGCTAGGAACGATTAGTAATTCGTTCCAGAGGATTTCTACATATTCTGCTGGAGTTGATGGTTGGTTTTGACTGCTGAACGGAATTCATAAAAACCGAAATTCTAACCCTGAGCTTTAGATTTTGAAACCAAATAACTTCTACTCATTTAGCCTCAAACCAAAACAATAACTGGGACCAGACGTTCTCAAACTGTAACGTTGGGAAGGCTGCCGCAGCTCTGAATAATAACCAAGGAACCCTTGCTATAACTGTGAACCAAGGGATCTACCAGTTTTCGGATCAAGGTCTACAACAAAAGGAAATTAGTAATGCCTTCTCCATAGCTCAGAATGCCAATGCAGCCTACCCAGGAACGGTTTGGGGCCTTACCTTTACAAACGAATTTATTCAGAATACTGATCAAGGTATATTTTTTAAAAGTTCATTAACAACTTTCATAAAAAAATTACTACCAAATTGTTTGTGATGAGACTTAAGTAATATTACATCTCTCTGCGTGTCCTTAAATTAAAGGTGGTCAAGTACTAGCAATGCTGCAAGCTAACAAAGCTCAAGCAAATAGCCAAGGTCTCCTAGTAGGCACAAGGATTAACACGTGTTGGCAAATCCTCGGAGGGGATCTCAAAGGGATTCTTATCCAAATCGCCCAAAACTCTGACTTCATCTACTGTAACATGTACCCCGGAACGGGGGTCACGGATCCTAATCAAGCGGCTCAAGATATCGGAGGGGCTTTTCTCCAGTATCAAACTGCCTTTCAAAACGCTAATCCAAACATCCTCGTCCAAATCGGGGAAACGGGCTGGCCTTCTGAAGGAGATAGTTTCAACCAGACCCCTAACAATGTACAGAATCTAGTTGCATTTTGGAACGCCATGGGACAGTGGGCTTCTAATAATGGGGTTATGGTTCAAATGTTCGAAGCGATTGATGAACCATGGAAAACTGCAATTATGTCTGGAGAGGGTCACTATGGATGGTGGTATAGTAATAATAATGGGCAGTATATTCAGAAGGCTTAATTTTAATATTATGATTAATTAATCAGACTGATATGAAATAATCTACCGGAAGCAACTCTAACTCAAGTCAGAATTGTACTTTACGCAATAAATCGTCCAAGGATATCAAAACTTATGACCTATTATTAATTGTTTGAAAAATTAGAAACGAGTATTTTAATTTTAAACGGTAAAATTTATTCTCTCCCGTTTCATTTGAATAAATAAAAACTCCAATTAATTGTGTAAAGTATTTATTCATTAAACCCGAATTACAAACTCAGAAACGCTATAATTCCCCCAAAATAAGCTCACTCTTTCCTATTCAAACGACGCTTGACACCTGTAAGAGGATCTTCATCGTAATAGTCGGACTCTAGGGCAGGAGTGGGTGTGGTCGTTGTCGTACTCCTGCGTCTTCTTACTGGTGGTTTACTCCCCCTGCTTTCATCCTGGTTGGAGTTACCGATGGTATTAATTGTTGAAGTTTCAACCTGCACCTTTTTATTTGCATTTAAAGCGGATTCTAAGTCGGGATAGAGAATATTGTTGATTATGACGGGGCGCTTATTTTTGGGATTTATTGTTGTAGAAATCTGGTTATTCCCTGTATAACTCGGTTGTTTCGGTATGGATACAGTTTGCTCTGTAACGAAACCTCCACTGCTTGAAGAAGGGCGTGGAGGATAGGTTGGACCTAGATATTCTATGAATGGGGGTGGGGTTCTGATTAAAGGTTTTTGGGGAGCACGGGTCCGCGGTCTTGCCGTTTCCCTTATGCTTGGAGGGGGAGATGTCCGTAGAGGCTGAAGGGGTGTGGTTGGGGTTTCCTGGAAAGATGGAGGGGTTTTGATTACAGGGTTTTGGGGAGGACGGGTCCGAGGTCTTGGAGTTTCATTTATGCTCGGAGGGGATGATATTCCAAGAGGCAGGGATGTTGTGGGGGTTTCCTGGAGAGATTGAGGAGGTTTCACTCCTTCAGTTGGTGACCCTTGGCCTTGCAAGTCACCAGAAGGTTCCGCTTCGCTTATTTCTGGTTTTGTAATCATTTCCATGAAATAATCCGGGTCTACTGGAATCGTATTTTCATTCCCTTTATTAAAGCTGTCTTGACTTCCGGCTTGGTTTATTACGCTCGGGAGATTTTGATTAATTTGAAGAGTTTCTAGATCATTATTATCTTCGACAGCATTTCCTTCCGAATTTGAAGTTCCAGGAATCTCATTACTAGCCCACGTAGGTAAGGTTAGATATTGGCTTGAATCTGTTGTAGATTCTCTGTTCGAATTCAAAATCTCATCAAAAACGCCCACATTATTATTACTAGAGGATGAACTTTGTCCAAAGTTACTTTCCAGGTTAACTATGTTTGTACTTTGAACCGGAGGTGGGGGCAGGTACACGGGTGGTGGAGGTACCTTAATTTTTGAGGGATACTGTTGGAAAATTCCAGAAGGTTTATTTACTTTGTAGGGCTTTTTCGTGGTAATAGAAGAGCTTGAAATCTGGGGTCTGGAATTTCCTGGAGGGATAAAGAATTGCTGTAAATCTGCATTATTATTTTGATTGTTAACCGGATTAGAATCAGCGTTTGAAGTAGCTCCACTGAAATCAGCAATTGCTATTTTTGGCTTTTCACTTGTTCCTCGTACCTTGTTGATAGAACCTATGCGAAGTGTATTTAATACACGTTAAATAATCGGTTTAGTTTTCCTTACTTGCTACCTTATTTCCGGTTATAATTTCCCCAGGTTTAATCCCTTCTCTGTTCATTCTAGTTTGATTTAATTTCCCATCCCAACTTTCCCAATTATAACCGTAAATACAGGAATGGAGTTCAATTTTAGGGCATTCTTTGAAAAAGGTAGAATTTTAACCTGAAATACTCTGCAAAAGCTCCGAATGAAATCCCTCAGGATGAGCCAATTGGAAATCTGTCAAGCCATTCGAAACGGCAGGACTAAAACTCTTATAAATATTCCACAAAGAGCTCTTAGGAGGCTCGCTAGGTCCAGGAGGCCTAGGCTTAGGAGACCTCGTTCTACTTCCAGGCGGTCCCGTTCCCTGAGGTCGAGGTCGACCTCCACCGGGACGAAGTTGGGGATTGCTAAGAGCTCCAGGGGCAACAGGGTAGAAAGGTGGAGGAGTTGGAGGTGCTGGGGTACGACCAGTAAACTGACCCACGAAATTACTCAATCCACTAAAAATCAAGGATGGAAGACTAGACTGTCCTGAAGTTTGGTTTACCACTTCATTCAACCCTGTAAACGCTTGGGTCAGCCCGGAAAATATTTGTGGTACTACTGGGGGCAGCATCACCCCGTTAAGGAATCCGGCAGCCCCACCAGCACCAAAAAGACCCCCACCAGCAGCCGCTCCATCGCCATCTCCGTCACCATCCCCGTCCCCATCTCCATCTCCGTCATCTTGCCGAGGACTTCGAACCCCGTTTGAGCTTCTTACATGCTTTAAAAACTTTAAAATTCGAAACAGTAACTTTACAAAACGGTACTCATGTATTTTGCTTAAATGGTGACGAGAGGAAGACATTAATAGGGTACTAGAGGTCGATAGAGATTTATATTAAGTCGATTGTAAGCTCTCACTTTTGCTAATGTATCTGTCACGGCTGTTATGCATTCTGGTTCAGCTTGAAGCTTCAAGTCACGTCTGAGAGATTCAAAGTCTTCGTGAGACAATGAGATGGTTGATCTTTGGGTTTCGGTGTCAATATTTTTGCCAAACTTGCTTTCTCCATTACTAAAATTTATCTGGAGAGGAAAGAATCAATTTTATTTCCCATTCATAGCTTACCATTTGGATCTTATTGGATCTTAGTAATTTAACACTTAATACCAAGTTAAGAGTAACGGCTAATATCACAACAGGTAGGTTTAACATCCTCATACTTTTCTTTATGAAAATTCCAATACTCTAAAAAAAACTCCTAAAAACTATGCAAAATACGACGAACTAAGCCAAGTTAAAATGAGCAATTCTCGTCAGTTCACTACTCACTTCCGGAACCTGGACAAGCAATGTTAGATTAGTCCACATTATGCATTTATCATTGCGGAATAAAGAAACAAATGAAATCAATAATTAGCCAGTTGTTAGCACCTATATAACAGTACTTAGCCACTCTCCATACAATGAGACATGATTCTAATGAAAATGCTAATAGATGAATACATTACATACGGTACTATTTCTATAAACATATCATTCACTCGTCTTCATGCAGATACTAGTGATTTTGATCCATTTTAATAAACAATCTAATAAAAATAACTTTCATAACCTCTACATTTTTAAGTGTTTGCAATGTTTGATTTATTTTTCATCAAGATTTGGTCGTACTAATATGAATAAAATTGTAATTTTTCACGTCAAGGTTTATGGTTCAGTTTAAAACTTAAACGACTTAGAAGTATCCTTGACCGCCCATTTGTATTTTTGCAGGAGAGTCTTGGAAAATACATTTTCCACTGTGAGTCCCTTTTTTAGACACCTAAAACGTTCAAGAGGTTTTATTAGATTTAAATTAAGATTGTAGACATACATGGGTTGTATAGTAAGCTGGGTTACTCTTGGACCTCTTTAATCATGCAATGAGTTATTTCATATGTTCTACTAACCATGCAACAGAGATTCGAGGATCAATGTAATTAGACTTTGAAGTACTCAGAGAGAAACCTTTCTCGACGAGTTTGAAGGATTTTTTGGCTTTCAAAGTTTCCAATTGGGTTTTCAGACGATATCCATTGGGACCAAATTTGCTGTCTGCGCTCAGTGATCTGCATAAATTGGAGCAATTATGGCATGCTTTCTTCATGTAATAAATTGAAAGGAATAGCTTTATCCTGAGAGACCGCGCTTACCTGAATCTAGTCCGTTTATTTGCGATTTGATGATCCAATTTGTCAATTGCTTGATTGAATAGTCTCGAAACGGCTTTTTTATGGTTGCATAACTTTGCTACTTCTAGATTAGCTAGATTATAGATGCTTAGGAGCTGATTTTGGGAAATACGATTCCCTTTGGAGTGCTTCAAGAGAGTTTTCTGAAATAACGCCGAGGAGTTGTAAGTCCTGAAGACTTTGCACGTTAGTCCTCCTCCTGGCATAAGTTTTTTCAGGTATGAATTCAAGTCCTTGGCCTGAATGAAAAAGATGCCGTATTATTCAATTTCGAAACCAAAGTAAGGATTCAACATTGCATGCAAACTCAAATGAACTTAAAATCATGTACGTTTAGCTCGTCGAACAGTTTTTCGTGTTTAAACTTGCCGTCCAGAAAGGATGTTATCAGTTTATAAACCTTATCCGGCACTCGAACTTCTCTTTGATAAGCAATTGAATCTTTACCCTTAAAGTCAAATCGGATCACTCCTCTGCGAACTTGTTTTATATGTTCTTTTCGTAGGGTGCAGCATCCGACTACAAATGGCAAATATTGAGGGTCTTTCTCTCATAAAAACTGATAGAAAAATTAGAATTTAGTAATCATACCCGTATCCGCAGCCTCTATCCCTAAAGGGATTAATTTGTATGTTATTAATTTATTAGTTCATTTTATTTTTAATAACACATTAAACTTCAATCTAACCTTTTTCATTTCCTGCTCGCAACGAAAACTATAAACAAACAAGTCCCAAACACGAATTACTACAAAGGTCCAACTTTTCACTTTATTTCTAGCATTGACATTTGGAATTACTTTATCAATAAAGAATAGAGCGACCGCTCGTTGTTTTTTCATTTCATCATTGGAATCATAAGCCTTCTTGTAGGCGTACCGAATCTTCCTGATCTGCTTTCCCAGTTTCCGTGCTAGATCAAACTTTGCCTTGTCCCCTTGAGTTTTAAGTTTCGAACTTTGGTTCAGCTGAATATACTTGGTTTGACCCTAGAAATATTTCAAATCGTAGTGAACGTATAACAGTTGGACAGTTTCACGCAGTATAAATGTTGGCATTTTATTGTATTGTTTGTTATGTCCGTCGGTTGCATGAGGTATGGGTTAAGTACCAAGTTATTCGTGTACTTTGCGAGCCAGGCGACCGTTCGTTCGTGGATGATGTCCTTCCAACCCCAATTTCCAGGAGCTTTAACACGGCAACGTTGACTACAATTGATGATCACATCTCTTGGATTGATCCGTAGCTTTATCCTGCCATGGTCTGGATGACCTCCTCGGCCCCTGAAAATCCCTGGGGGCTCCACCATCCAGTTAGCGATAGGTTCGCTTCGTCCGTCAACTCTGCATAATCCGTGCTTTACCCGTAGGCGTTCCGTTTTCTGCTTTAGTTCTCTCTTATATCCCGGACCCTTCTTATTCCTCTTGGAAATTTTAAGATGTCTTTCGATCATCGAGAAGTCCAAATCTCTGAACACCTTTATACGGGAACGTTGGGATTTATTTAACAATTCCTTGAAATCCTGTAAGCAAAAAGCAAGGCATTTTACTTTAGACATGGGAACTGGAACGGGTCATAGGTCGCAGCCAATCATGTATACAATACAGCTTTGCATAAGGAATTTAATAGGAAATGGTGCCAGAAAGACGTGAATATATTGCTTTAAAAATGTTAGTTCAAATCATCAAATCTGTAGCAATTCAACCTCGAAGAAATTCTGTTGGAATATTCGGTTCCGTGCATCCCTGTGTTCAGAGAGTATGATCTCGGTAAACATGACGGCCGCTTCTTCAGCCTCGTCACTCAGGTTGTGGACCCCTTTCTCGTTATATAGAAGTGTAACGGTTTTTGGAAGCCGCTTGTACTTTGTAGGAAATGCAGGACCCTTGTGGGTCAAGCTTTTCCACTGGACTCCGTTTTTTAACATTTTATGTGGTTAGAAAGATTTGATATCTGAAATATCTGGATTGGAATATGGAAAAGTGACTTGGCCAAATGTTAATTAAAATTGCTGGCCGTGGGATTTTATTCTCATCCATGACGACAAAATGTATTGCTCTATAGTCTGACCCTTAGCTAAAGCTTAGAAAAGTGACCCTGACACGAATCCAATCCACCCTTGTCGTTGCAGTTCGAAACGGACACCTGTCCGATGCTTATGATAACCTGGGAAGAAGGGACTAAGCGTATTTCCATAGACAATCGGTCATACTCGAGTGAAATAAATCTGCAGCAATACGGTTTATCTTTCTAAGCGGTCTGAAGCCCAAAACTGATGTATATTTGTATACCGCACCAAATTCCATGATTTACAAGTTCAATTCAGTTGTTTAGTTTTAATAAATTACTTCATATAAAGTTCACTCATCCTTTTTTTTGCATAAAAAACTTGCACTAGGTGATCAAGTTTATTTTATATTAAAAGTCATTTTAGTGAAGGGTAGATAAGACTAATTTTGATATGATAAAATAAAAAACCAAGCATCAATCTTTCAACAAAAGGTTGAATAGAAGCGTGACTTTTTACATTAATGATATCCATTATAGCATCAAACTTTATTTTCCTCCAAGAAGACTCACCGCGTCGACCTTGACTTCGTCGACCTCCGTCTTCAGAACGAATCTTTAATGGAAATCTACTAGGATAATTTCTCCAAGTAATCAAAATAATGATCCCAGTTTAATTTACCAAATTATGTTTCAATTTGCTATAAAACACGATTCATTCTTTCTTATCCATTCAACATCGTACCTCTAACCTTTCTGTTCTGTGGTTGGAGTGATCTAATCAATCTATAATTTAATGCTTTCTGCTATTAAAGTTGCTTCAATTTATGACAAATGTAATTTCTAATCTGACTGGAAAGTAGAAAGATTTTCGGCCGTGTACGTAACAAAACAGTAACTTTCTAGACAGAATGGAAACAACGCTGACTTTTGATTGATTGAATTGTGCATTGTTTTTAAGATTATTAGGTTAGCACGAAGTGAGGTAAGATTTATTCTTATATTAAATAAAGGTGATCTCATCTCTCATCCTCATCTACAGCTACCTGAGTACTCTTTGTATGGAAGTTTAACAGTTGAATCCATTTTTATGTGTTGTATATCCATCAACCAAAAGAGATGCCTTGTTTTAAAAGGGAATTAAAATTGCTCCTGGTTTGGTTTGTATGCAAGGTGCAACTTCTTTTACTTTCAAACTGGCACTGTCACTGTGAGACATAAGGCTCAAGGGCGTTTGTAAAGCTTTTTTTTTACTATTTTATGGTAACTTTATTCATAAATTAAAAGTTAGTGTGTACAGAATTAAAATTATATTTGTTTTAATAATTACAGCACTTAAAAAGCTGCCCCTCTGGCATTGGCGTTAGCGTGACAAGTTAGTTATTTTATTATTGGATAGTATAAAAGCAAAATACACTGAAATCCAGGAAACATTATA
>JAQFZX010002860.1:0-15831 GCA_034682405.1 Hydroisotoma schaefferi | reverse complement strand
CTCGTATTTAAATCATGAGACGGTGATTAACATATTCTTACAACTACTAGGAGTGCTCAAGATTTTGAGACACGACAAATTGTTTAAATAAAAATCCTGAAGCACGGAAACGCTTACATTCTTGTGTTAAAAATCTTTCCAAATAAACCCCTCTACTGCTTACTTTAGTATATCCTTCAAGTAAAGCAGGGCTACAATTAATTTTGAAGGTTTTTATAGGGTAAACTTTAACCGTCCGCTATTAAGAAGAGGTTACAATTACGTAGGGCTGTAATAAGGGAATGTGCGGTTGCAGAAACCCTACGTTAATAGAACTGCGTTATCTAACAAGCAAAATATTATGCTATAAAGTCTCTTCTTCAGTAATTGCGGATACAGATAAATGTAGCATTTCTATATACAAATCTGCAACGTTTTTCACCACGATGTAATATACGTCGTTATGAGATTTATGCCCAAGCCGTTTCATCCTCAGTTATACTTTCTTATAAACTTAAATAAAGCGTTCCCAAAATGCCCTTCTTCCTATAACATTACATGTACAAACAGACTAGGAAAAGTAATTATAATTAAGCTCCGTTTCGTGATTTCTCCTTCTTTCCTTCCATCCACAGCCTCACCGGATGTGAAAGTGATGCCCCAGATCGTGTGGGAGAAGCCGGGTCAAGAGGTCACGATGGAGTGTCGCGTGATGGGTGAACCCTTTCCTGTAGTCCAATGGCTAAAGAACGATGAGCCTTTGCCTACAGACATGTCCTCAAAATATGGTGTCACTGGGGACGGGATTCGGCTGACAATCAAGGATATTTATTTCTCAGACACGGGTGCTTACATGTGCAAGGCCCAGAACTCGGCTGGAAAGAGATTAGACATTTCCTCTCTTGTGGTTATCGACCAACAAACACCTTCCACAGGTAACATGGACTACAACTTTACTTTTCCAGTTACAATAATCAACAATACCGGAAAAATACATAAATATTTATACATTTTCTTTCATTTTACACTCAAATTGAATGCTTGATTATACAAACATTGGTATGTTTTACATTTGCTTAGTTCGGATGCTTTAAAAAGCTTAAAATAGACATGAATTCATGCAGCGCAGTAGCGATTTAGAATAAAATTTGTTCTAATTAGAGAAATTGCTAAACAACGGTATTCGATAACCTGACAAAAGTTACCACTCACCACTGGGCAGTGGGCACATCATTCATGATGTACACTTTATTCAAAAATTTTAAATCCAAAAACAAGTAAAACTTGCCCTGAAAAGTTGACAAATCCTGTAATTTTTTACTCGATACATGATTATTTAATAACATTATTACAAACTCTTTGCCCTCAAGCAAAATGATCTCAATTTGTCTAAATTGTTTCATAAATAAATAACCAACAGGCTAACACTAATTCCCTTGCATGAAACTTTGATGCGACAAAATCCCAAGATCAGCGATTCTGATATTAATGCTTAAGCTTTACCTCTATCAATTCTTTAACATTCCATAGCACAGAATACCTAAACATAAATACTACTACATCACGTTCAACTCTTCCTGAACTTTAATTACACAAATAAATGTCAACATCGAGCCATGAACTGAATAATTAACAATAATAAAAAATCAACTCTCTATTTTTCCGTCATCTTTCCACAGTACAAATGAACGAGTCCCAATTCTTCGTCTTTCACGACCGAGGAATATCCGTCTACGACCCTGCAAACTGCCGTCTCCAGCATCAGATCCAAGGGACGGATATCATCCCAGGAACTCAGGTACCCCTGCAATTACTACTACGACCCTTAGAGGTCCACACCCCCAACTACCAACTACCAACTACCATTCGCACCTATGAGTCCTTGAGTACCTAGACTAATCTCTCTGCAGCATTCCCATAACTTTTTATATCTTCCTGCACCGATTACCCCTTTCCTTCCTGTGTCCTCTTTACTTCTGAGATGCTCTTCTTCCGTATAATCTCCTCGTCTATATTTATAGACTCATCCAGGAAACGGTTATCGCTTAGTGTTACTTTTTATCGCTCTTTTCACACCTTTCCCAATTCGCACAGATCTCGCCATAACGTGAAATATTCCTGTCGTTAGTAGCAGTTAAAAAGCATGGAAACTTTTATAAAACGTATGTATGCGTAGATCCTACACGAAAGGGAAATTTCATCAGGCATTTGTATCAATGGTATAGTTAGTTAGTTATAAAAATGTTTGTACAGTCGAAAAATTGCTGGATTTACTATCAAAAATTTGTACGGGTGTACAGAAGAAATATTTTGATTTGTCACATATTAAAATGATTCGATTGGTTGTCATTGTCGCTGCACTGCATATCCATAGGGAAGTTAGAATGCTGAACTGGGATATCTACATTACGCAGCAATTTATACTACTGTGTTCAAAAAGCTTAGATTGGAGTTAAACGTGTAGAAACTAAACAAAACCGTTATAAAGCCAAGAATGATCATGAATTTATAAATTTATGTTTAACATTTTTTAAAAGGACTACGTCTGCGGTGACCACGGAGGCGTATCATGTGAATGGGGTCGAGCCCTCAAGGTCTCTTCAACCTATGTCTACGCCTCACAACCAAAGATGGACCGAGTATTGGTCATATCAACGTCTCAAATGGTTGTCGTAGACGTCATCCCCACGGATCGGTTCCCCGTAGAACTCCACTACGTTCCCCATCTTGACCAGGTTACTTAAAACTATTTCTAACGTTCTTAAAAGTTTCGAAACTCTCTAACGTTTCAATCATTTATAATGTTGCCTGTAGGTTTGGGTAGAATGCTGGAGATCGGATGACAACCCATCCCAAAAGACGCTCCAAGTAATCCGTGAAGCCAAGGAGAAGCGGAAGCATCACACAGTCCACCCTGAACCTATCGATAGTCATTTTGACCTCGTGGAGAACCTTTTCCTGCCCCCGGATCAAAAGTCAAGCTCCCAGTTCCGGTATGCCTACGTCTCCCACAAGAATGGCCGTGGGTTGTATAAAATGGACCTTGTGGCCCTCAGATATACCAAGTCTGTTGATCTCACCCCGTACAACTGTGTTCCTCAGCATATCCAGTTCTCTGCTTTGTGTAAGAGAGAATTTAACCTCAACCTGCCAACGGATTACCGTTAATCAAGTCTTTCGTTTAATGACTAGAACTAAAGTGTAATTACTAAGCAAAGAAATTCAGGCTAAAATCCATATTTAAATTCCAGACGGGATGATCATCGTAGAATGCTTCGAGCCTGTGACACATCGTCCAACGGGCCAACTCGTCCTGGACGCTTTGACCGACTCCGTAGTTTACTACAAAGGGGACCGTTTCGGTCGCCCATATTTGAGTCCAGATAGTCGAAAAGTTGTGACCGTCTCTCATGGAGAGGATGGAACGACCCTCCTACTTCAACTTATCAGAGGTTACCCTCTTTACCTTAATTCTACATTTTTACCCTGGCATACATATAAGGATTAAGATTTAAACTATTTTTGAATAGAAAACGGGCTAGAGTTCTCCTTTGATGTAAAGACATCGCTGAACGTAAGCGATGTAACGTTCTTTCCCTCCCAGCGCTCTCATACTTATGACCTCTATGCTAGTTCTGTGGACAAGGATGATGTCCTCTTTCTAGACTTAGAATCAGGTAAGAATACCACAACAAGATGCATACAAATCCACTGTTTTACATTAAGGTTTACGCATACTGAAATTCAGCTAAGCATTATTAAATATTTAACTTTTAAACAAATCCAAATTAATATCAATTTAGGAATCACATATTTTGTATTCAGTCCCTACACATCTAAATTTACTGAAGTAAACTAAAATCTAAAAACAAGTAAAATCTATCCTAAAAACCGTACTATTGTGTCTTTTGTCTTTCAATTTTAAAATGAACTATTATTTTAAAATGCAGTAAAGCTCGATGTTTATCTTCTATTTTGTGACAAAGTTAAAGTAGAGTAACGTTGCGTTGAGGACGTTGATTCATGTAAATATCGAACGTTCTGTTAACCAGATTAAAATCGACCAACCGTTCAACTTTTATAATTTTTCTGACATAAATTCTTCAAAAATTACTTTCGAGCTTCAATATCAATACCCGATTTCTAGCCATGCATTAACTTTAACGTATTTTCGGTTGCAATAATACTGCCTTAAATTGCAGAAAAACAGAAAAACTCTGCGACACAACGATAGATATGCCGTTCAATGCTAACTTTTCGGGTACGACGGATTCTAAGGGATGTAATAAAACAAATAGGCAATCAAAAAGTTTAAACCTTCCTATGCACCTATTTAATTAATATCGGCAGTATTATTATCATCGAAACTCCCTAGTTCGTAGCCCACATGCCTGTAGATTGTTAAAATGAACCCAAATCCGTTGTTATTTTCCAGGTAAAGTTGAAATGGTCTCCGGAGTAGGATCAAAAATTGGTGAAAGCTCATGGAGAAGCCCAGCCCGGTCCATATCATCCCAAGGTCTCTTCAGCAAATATCTAGCAACTCTATCCCTAGACTCCATCTTCGTTGTCAACGGTCAGAGTCACACTATCAACTGTCAAATTGGGGGGCTGCCCAAACCTCACCTTATTGTTTGGTTGTAATATAATCCATCACAGGGTCATCCATACCCTTCAAAAAGTACCCCTGAAGCCTCCCTATCCTAAATCCCGACCTTAGAAAAAAAAACCATCTATTTGATACTAATAATTTATTGGATACTATTAACTCTGTGGATAGTTAGCTTTCCTATTCCGATCCCCCACTTACTATAAAGTAGTTTATATTATTTTCTTATTATCTGAAATATATGTCAACGAAATACATGTCTAAAATCTGTACACGGCTTAGTTTAGTTTGTCTTAATATTAATAACGCGGTAGAGACTTTAGGGAAAAAATGTGTTAGCATTATTTCGTAAAACCTGATTTGGGGTACTAACTTGTTTTCACCCTATTATTCTTTAACATTAGTATATTCATATATACTTTAAAATATAGATTGACGTAGTAAATAAATCAAGTTTTACGGTACCTCAATTGCTAAAAATGTATTTTTGACCACAATTAGTGGAAGTTTATTTCACCTGTTTTTTGTTATCTGTTGTGGATGACATGGATTGTATTGTAGTTTAGTTGTTAAAGTAAAAAAATATATTTAATTACAACCACAGATAATTACATGAAAAATACATTGTAAGCTGATACCTATATTATTACTTTTAAGTAGGATTGAAAAACAAGAAAAGTCCCCTTCCCTTGACCCACATAACATTTTGGAGATCACGGCCTT
Organism: Hydroisotoma schaefferi; assembly: GCA_034682405.1. Taxonomy (NCBI): domain Eukaryota; kingdom Metazoa; phylum Arthropoda; class Collembola; order Entomobryomorpha; family Isotomidae; genus Hydroisotoma; species Hydroisotoma schaefferi. The sequence goes on along the minus strand of JAQFZX010002860.1, from coordinate 10,520 downwards.
ATCACTGATATAAAGAAGCTACACATCGTTTAAAAACAAAACATCCAGTATTAAAAACAACATTAAATTTGCTACGCTAAACTACTAAGTACTGCATTGCATACTTTAATAGCTAAGTACTATACTTCGCTATACATTACTTTTGTTGTATTTGTATTGGTTTGTATTTGTAATTATAGAAAATGTATACAATTAATAATGGAAATCGTTATCCCTGTAATCTATATCTTCGTAAATCTAAGCCTACTCTGATCTAATTGTTTTAAATCCAGAGTGAATTATTCGTTTTCAAATTCTACTACTACTACTACTACTACTACTACTACTAACTCAGGCTGGCGTTATGTTTTTCAATTCCTAAAGAAATGTATGTTTCTAAAATTTAATGAGTATTAAAAATGAAACACTTTCCTATTCCCATGTTTTAAATTAATCTCTAAATAACGATCAAATTCTAAATATTAAAAACCTAGTTATTTGGTATACAATAACTTAAGATAAAGCTTAAAGATCAAGTCAGATTATCACCTAAGTATTATCCAGGATTTGTAAAGCTAGTTGGAATTTATGTATCTAAAACATTAAAATTATAATAAATTATGGCTGGTGTTTTTAGAAATGTTTGTTTTTAAATAGCCAATATTTCTTCAGCAGACATATGAAATTGGATAGTACGGCTGTGTTTGTTAGGCTCATTTCATATTATCCGATATCCAAGTGAGATGCTTTGAAACTCTTGTATAAACAGCGGGTTGATAACCACACCCTTTAGGCAGGTCCTCACCCTTTACCAAATCAAGCGGACGAACTTCACCGTCGCAGATAGCGGCTGTAGAAATGTACGACGTTATTCCACAAAATATCGGGTTATTTTTAGAGTCCCTGCAGATAGCTGGTCCACCAGAGTCTCCTCTGTTTGGAACTGTTAAAAAATATAAACCCCCGTGTACTTATTTTTCGGAAACTAATGAATCAATCAACCGTGCATCCCCTAATTTAACCCTTTCTCTAATACTTCCTAGGATTACGTGTATAGTAACCCGGGGCTATTTTCAGGGATTTACGGTAGCTAATTACTAAAACCCAAGCTTATAGTTCCCTTACTAGAGTCTTCCCCACCCCCAACACACATCGTTGAATCATATTTCTTGGTCTTGGTCAGATATTCACATCGAGGGTTGTCCACAATTCCTACCGTTTCCGTCAGCAGTGCTCCCAGTAACCCTGTTTCTGCTATTCCCCATCCGAGGACGTCGACCATACCTTAGGAAAATATTTTAATTAGTAACTACTATTTCATATAAAAACATATCTTATCTTTCTTTTATTTTATTTCATTTTTCTGCAACGATACCAATTTGCCTTATTTCTGCTCCAAAACTCAAATGGTATGTTGTCAAATGTTTTAATTATCAAAGTAGGTTATTAGGTAGTGTTGGTTAAAACCCTGTCACTCGTAATTGAACACACAAGTTCGTTATCTTAATGTTCAGTATCTTTCAGAAGACACCAAATCTTTAGAAATCCTTGCAAGTTACAACATGAGTTTAAATTCTACTGTAAAACCCCACAGATAGTAAAGATTTGGGCAAGGTTTCGGAGGCAAATAAGCAGCAGTACTTTCATGATTTGTCTAGACACAAGAAACATTACCCTTCTCCTTAAAATCGGGTTCCGGTAGAGCCAGCGCCCTAACATAAGGTCCCGAAAGGTCCAAAGACTTGCTAAGCTTTAGTAGAGTAATGTCATTTATAAAAGGATTATAAGAGAAGTTCTTGTGGTCGACATGTCTCTCAACCGCATACACGTTTCCATTATCACGCCCATTGTAGATATGATTCTGCCCTACAAGAACCTCCAGTTTTGTTGCCGTCAACTTTATCGTAGGCTTTCCATCCTTATCCATCGCATTTTGAGGCTGGGTACAATGAGTTGCCGTTACTATCCAATCTTTATTTATTATTGTTCCCCCACAAGAGCCACTGGTAATCGTACCAGCGTCGGACCGTTTTAAATCAATCGATACCCGGACCTGGTGGGGGTATTGGTTAGGTCGGGCTCGGGCTGTTAGGATGTTCAGGGCTACAATATTATAAAATAAGCGTATCAAGGTACCATACTTTGTGTTTTAAGTCACCTTAGTTCCACTTGGGTATAACTCTTTCATACACTACATTTTTTCACAGTCATTCTGCAGGAGTATCCTTGTTTATGAATTTATTTTATCACTATTAATAAATATTGCACTCTAAAATACATGTTTCGGCATTGACTAAATTCTGAAGGGTAAATTGTCTAATTAATTAATTAATTTCCAGACCTTCTCGACTCCCTCGATCACAGCAGTAAAGACTAACTCCCGGAGTTCCATCCATAGTTTTACAATAATGGGATGTGGCCGTTACGACCTTACTCTTCGCGAATTCCGGAAGGTCTGAACACTTTGTTCCTAACGGTCTGCATCTAACGGCTGCAACACAGGCTGTAGTCCCCTCACCCTTTTCACATTCTGTACAGTTTCGAATCGGTCTTGCCCTCTCGTAAGGAAGGACGACTTGCCTCGTCTCAGGATGCACGAGTGGCACACCCCCTCGCCCACTATAAAGCTTCTGCGGCACACCCCCGCCTACATTAGAGGCGGCTTCTGAATTTTTTAACCTTGCCAACTCTTTACATGAGCCTCTATCTATTAAAAACCCTACAAGTGTAAAAAGTACTTTGATAAAAGTTTGCTTAGACTTTTTGAAATACATTTTATATGTTTTATTTCTATCTATGCAGCTTATCCAATCTGAAATGGCTCAAATTACTAAACTCGGACTTGCTTTAAGCATAAATCACTCATGAACTCTTCCACTGCACTGGAGTATTGACTTGTTATAAAACAAACATTGAAGTTATCTGATTATCTCTTAGAAGAAACTATATTTGCAAGCTTCAAGTGAACGAACATTTAGTTTATTTTAATGTTGTATTATAAATGGGAGTCATTTCCGCAATGAAACATGCTACCGGACCTGTAGTTAATTAGTGATTTTTTGTAGTAAAATCCCTCTAACCCATAATGTTCCAGGCATTTTTAAGAAAAATAAAAAAAGGACATAAAACGGCATTTTTCATTTTACCTCCTCACTCACTGCTATCCTCATAATCCTTGTAGAAAGATAGTTAAATAGAACCAAAACAATGGAACATGCCATGTTAATTAGTTTATCAGTAAAAATTTAAAACAAAGATAAAAGCGTTGAAAGCAATTCCAGTACTGAGTAAATACGGAAATATAGTTATAAATAACCTGGAGAATAATTCATTAAAATGCATCTAAGGTTCCCATTGAACATTACTTGTAACAACGTATTAATTAACTAGCGAAATCCAAAGTTAATTATTAAAGGTTGGGCAGGAAGTCTCGCCAGAAAGTAAAGTACGTATGCAATTAGTTATTTCCACGGTTGAGTTCCCATAACTTAGCCTACCATACGGCCTTACCGATACATCTCACTAACAAAGCCTGTGTCATTCTTACTTTAGTGCTTTTGATAGTAATATAGTATTATTAGGCCACTATACGTGTTTAATTGTTTAATGCAAGTTAATAAAGTACACAAATATCAGTGCCATGCTCCTAGATCTGCACGTGTAAACAGTAGATAAATTATTAATGCTACATGCTGGCATTATTCGTATATTTAAGACAAAAAGTAGATATTAATTATTTATTATTGGGTCTTCTTATACTCAAATGAATACATCGTATATGTTGGACTGATTAGTTCCTGGTTGAAGTTAGTTTTTCTCCATGAATGCAGTAAAAAAAGTCATTTATGAATATACCACGATTCGTTTCTTGAAGTTTTAACCGTTCTAGCAAAGCTGAACCAGTCTTAATATCTAAAAGTCTCAACAACTGAAGATTTAGATGGTTGCTGCTTTACTATAAGTAATAATATATACTTCAAATCCAGGAAAAATCTAACAGGGAAGGTGACTTTTGCAGGGAATATTAGGTATGTTTTTAAAGTGTAACATTCCATATAAATTACGAGATAAACTAAACTATCCTTAATCAACTTTTATTGCTCTTTTTTAAAAGAACACGGTCCATGTTAAAAACTTAAAGGAAAATTCGTATTCCAATAAATAAATGAATAAATCTATTCCCCTAATTATCAATACTTAACCAACCTTTTCATATACAAATTTCCAGAAACACTCTACCCAGAAGTCTCAAAAACTTCCCAAAAACATGGAATTATCTCAAAAATTCCTGTATTTATCATTCTCGCTCCTCCACCTTTATTTCATCGGATCGGGAGCCCTTGTAGCAAACGAATTTGCCTTCATACAACTACCCCCAGATAGTATCGAGCTCTTTAGCCACTGCCTACAAGACAATGAAGTGAAGTTCCTCCAGAACACAGACAACGTCCTGGAGTTCATGCCAACCTCAAACATAACCGTCAAAACGATAGCCCAATTTTGTACAGATTGGAACAAAGCAGCCAAGTATGTCCTCTTGAACGGTGGAGCCATTGCAGACGATCCCACTACTTTGGCAACTACTCAAAGGTTCTTCACAGGATTGGACTATCGGATGGTTACAAATGAACCTGGAAACTGTGGGACTACTTCTTGTAGACTTTTTAAAGTTAAGACTACAAACATTTCAAGGTGGAACAAACGGTTTTGCAAGTGGTCCGGCGGTTGTAAAGTTTGATGGAGAGTCTTAAACGGGTTTTAGGGCCAAACTTAAGGTTGTATTTTTAGGGCCTAAATACATGTCAAGTCCTCAAATGAGAGGTAAAAACACTGGTTACGCTTTAAGAATTTATAGCTTTTTCCGCTGTTAAGTTTGTCATTACATCTTGTGTCCACTTCGATAAACTAACAGCATCTTTCTTCATTCAAAATTTACAAAATACACTCATAAGCAGTTGTAGCTTCCTATTCCAACTTAATGTCTACTTGCTTGACGAAAGTATAATTATAAATATTATAGCAGGTCCAGAATAGTAAATATTGATAGCTTTTTGGAAAAAATGTTTTAAAACAAGTTGTACAGCTAAAGCATATACTCTATGTAATTTATCTAACTAATTTATGCAATTAAGTTTTTGCGATTGAAGTTTTTATACGGGCCTTTTTAAGCTGTACATTTTGAAGTATTAAAGAATTATAGTTTTATTGAACAAAACTGCAGCCACATTTGATTTGATTTGTGGGGCATAGGTATTTACAGTAATGATGGTAGTTTGTGAAATTACTACTAAATGACCCTCTTGTCTCAATTAATCATACATGAACTCATACATATTATACTTCTAGTACCTAGGGTGGAGTGCCTTGCCTTAAAAAAATGCTTAATTTAGAACGTTAAATATTGTATGGTTTCTAATTATTGTAAGGGAGATTTGTAGGGATACTTTTATATGCCCTCGTTCATCAATAAAAAAAGGTTTCGTTTAATTTAACCTTAGACTCGTACGGTAATCCCCTTTATTGGGTTGGGTTCTCGTTCGTAATTAAAGTGGAATGGTATTGATTACGGATTACGCTTTAATATAAAATGATTATGCGCCAATACACACGTATAGTAGCCCTAGACGTTTTAAAATAATATTTCATACGATTACAATTAAACTATTTGAAACGGTCATTATCGTAAAACAAATGATAAATCCTTGACACCTATTTCGAGGACGCTCCCAGCACAACGGCTACCGTCTTATCCAGTATGTGATAGTACAGATCTGACTTGGCTCCCCTGGACATCCGAAATAAATGCGTTGATCCCAGAGATACAGGGATTAAAATCGGTTTAATCCACTTGACCTCCTTTTGAAAGAGTTTTCGTGTGATTCCCTCAGGGAATTCTAGGGACATTTCCTGAAATCCCTTAACTAGATCTTTACTAGCGTCACACGGAGGAATTAATATGGCATAACCGATTCCAGTCCACACAAGCATTGTTATAGCAAATAACATAATTCCAATGAGTATGAAAGGGTTTGCTGTATCAATAAAGAGGATTAAAAACGAAATAGGGAAAATTATGCAATAAAATGCACAAATGTGTGTGTACAGAGTTACATTTCCTATTATAAGGTTCAAGCTTGTAATAATTCTTAGAATGCAGACATACACGTTGTAATACTTTAGCAACCTTTGTTCTGTAACTCTACGTGAATCTCTCCATTTGATTAAATTCCCCATCATTTCATTAAATTGAAAGAAATAAAAAGCCGTAAACACAGCAAGGAAAGATATAATTCTAGCGGACTCTTTTGCAAGAGTGTAAGTAAAAAGTAGACTGATCAATTTAGCAGTTAATGTGGTGTTTATGAATTTTTGGATGAGTGCAGGTCGGTAGTCAAGCAGGATTGATATTGGATCCAGCCCTTTCGCTACCACAAATGTGCTTATCACGAGGAGATTTATCCGTTTATTGAATACGCTGATCATGAGCTTAAGAACAGTTACTGGTAATCCCAATTGACGAGAAGATTTCACTGTCTGGCGTCTTTCGTTCGTTAATTGATTCTCTGTATACATAAAGTATGAAAATGCAATAAATTAGAGACTAATGCAGGGAATTTATAATGACAAACTTTAAACTGCACGTTAGACCAAGATGAATTAATTTTTTTACAGACTTACTCTGACCCAAGGACTTTCCACAATCACGTAAACGATTAGCTGATGTTACGGCATCTCCGTAGATCATAAATATTATGGATGCATATAGCACACCAAGGTAGAGAAATGATTGAAAAACGGTGGTAAGAAGCTTGACAGTTGGAACTTGGGTAGTCCTCTCAGTTTCATTATGATTTGTGTACACCTCTCGCAGTAGGATGCATACGTTGAGGCAAAGGCTTCCACCAATTACTATCAGCATATTTGCTGCGTGATACATTTTGTCACGCCAACGTGGCCGATAGACCAGTGACTTACTTTGGTTATCCCAGTAAACTGAGAATTGACATTGGTGTTTTGTACATCTTTCTACTACTTGGAAGAGCGACCAAATGTGGGAAGCGATGCTTTTCATGGTTTCAAATAGTTTATGTAAGCATAAACTGGTTTATTTATTCGGGTGCCTGTGTCCGTCCAGTCTCACCTAATCGAAATAAACCGAATCCAATAACTTTGAAATATTATTATTTTATGATAGAATTTAAAAACAAGGTTAGTTGTGCCCAAACGGAAACTTTACAGCAGCAAACAAGCACCCGAAGCCTAACCTTCTGTAACTGACGGGAAGTTAATAGTGCCAAGAGCTAGTATAGTATGTAGAGAGGTTTGAGACGAGTTCAGTTCATAAATAATAGTATAACTGAATTTGGTTATTTGATACCAAATTATTTTCAGCTTCAACAGACTCAATTAAAATAATACCAGGGCTCAGCAATCAAATTAAAATCCTGAAATATAGCTGAAATATAGCAATCCATGCAATTAACTTGTACGATTAATGTTGCTGCAATTATATAATTACGAATGATGCATGGAATAATTGTAGCGTTATAGTTTAATTAGCCTGAACTGAATTAGAATCCTTTAAATCAGTTCTCAACTATTTGAGGTGACCACTTTTTTAAGGGAGTTATTTAACGAATTGAGATCCGTCCGTTGAGTACAAATTCGTTGTCATTGTATGCTAACATATCAAATGAAAACATTTAACTGTAATTAATGTTGAAGTTTCAGTAATTAAAGTAATTAAGAAAAATCCTTTTCTCTAATAATTATGAATGATGGAAGATAACTTCCATCAAATCATTCTTGCCTGATTAGTTTAGCAATTTGAAGCAAATTAATCGACGAATCGAGTATTTCGAAAGTTGATTAAACTATTGATGGGTAAAATACAGCACACTTATACTTAGTTCTTTTATAGTTTAAACAATTTTAATTCCATGTTTTGGAAAAAATTATAGAAATGAAATTCCCCAATAAAATCGTTTTCACGCTGATTTCAAATGTTTAAAACTCAAGATCATGATTTTATTTTATTTCATATTTTCAAGTTATTGTACAAACCATTTATCTAAAGTTACAAACAAGGAATGTGTCGTGCGAGGATCTTCTTACTAACTTTTGCCTGAGTATGCATATCAATTTAACGTATTTTAGTAGTTTTATTGGTTACATCCCCTTTTTACCTACTTCATTTAAAGTTCCTGTGATGATATTTGACATTTGTAATTCATTCCTCTCTCTATATCTCTCCATGCTTCAAACTTATAATCCAATTTATGCAAACCCAGCTCTATATTTTACCAAACATAAAACCATTCAAAATTAAACCCTCACGTTTAAAAATAAATATTCCTTTGTTTCCTTATATAATCATCATCTTCTGCTATTTTTAGGTGAATAGCTTAAAACAAGAATAGCACTATCCGACCCAGAACACCTAAACCTAGAAGATCCATGCCCCCAACCACCACCAACTATTTCCTTATAACCACCCCCATTTCCAATGGGTCTCGTACTTTTCTCTGGAATTCCATACGCTTCTTCGTGATTGTCAACCGCTGTTACTTGACAGCTCAGCATTCCCGTTGTCGTGAGTGGTTTTGCCCGGTTGTCATTTGTGTTTGGGATTTTGTGGCTGCCGTCAGTTCCGCTGATTGTTGACATCCCTGACTTTTTAAGACTACACCTGCTACTACCATTTTTAAAGGACTGGATTAGAAAATCCGACGGTTTCTCTGGATTATTCTGGGAATCAATAAGCTTTCCATTATAGAACCAAGACCACGACCAGCTTACTGGGCTTTGCGGAGAATTCCCATCATCCTCATCATCAAACTGTCTACTCCGTAATTCTAAATCTATGCTACTACTCCTACTACCGCTAACGATGTTACTTTTACTACTACCACTACTTATGTTCCTCCTACTGCTAATGGTACTACTACTAGAATTGGTCCGGAGGATAGGGAATATGGCTGAAGATGACGATCGTTGTTGTTGACAGTCACAATCAAATGATATTTCCCTTCCGGGCTCTTCCAAATCCATCATTTCCATCACAATCATCTTGGGAGATATTTGCACTAGCAGAGGCACTGAAATCAACAAATCCAAATAACAGAGTAGGTTGGATAAAAAAAATAAACATTTGCTTCATTTAAATGTTTTATGGAGGCTGTGTTTTGTGAGGTTTTGTTTTCAATGTATTTCTGGGTTGCTGAAGGATTGTCCAAATGTAGTTAAGAAGTTTAGCTGAGACAGAACTTAATGACAAGATCATGAATAAGTCCATGTGCCAATGCTATGTACGAAACATCTTTACATTCTGCACAATTTTGCTAAAGTTAAAAATTAAGGTTTCGGTATTATATTGATCCTACACTCAATATTAAAGTTTGCCCCAACTTACTCGCAGGCTCATAATGGATTAACATATTTTAATTTTCCCTTCGAATGGAAACAATATTCAGGGAACCAAACCAAATATACGTTAACCTACAATCATTCAGATAAGGAAATATTACAAATTGTTTAAAACAACTTGGCTTGTTCAGCACTAATAATCTAATCGCATGGAAAGCCTAAGATTGATTGCATTACGTTTCTTAATCCGTAAAATTCCTTACAAACTGTCATAAAAGCTGCAAAAAAAAATACTCGCTATTCCTTCCAAATGCCTAAAATCTCATCTTAAAAGAAACATAATTTATCTACCAAAGATCTCTACAACCTCAGGAAACTTTTATATTAAACCCACAAACCCCCATTTGTCACCTCCTCCGTACTTCTATTTATTCCCCGTAATAAAAATTCCCCCTTTTCAACTGCCTTTAGGAATAAAACGTCCACACCCTTATAATTAGTTACATCTGCCACCTTTTCCCTCAGGAGAAACCCAATCCTTGCCAAATTATATCCTCAACTCTCTTTGTATGGTATTACTATTACTAGGTAACTTGAACTGTGAGAAGGTAAAGACTTAATCGAACTTTCATACAAGGAGGTAAACCCGTAAACCACCTTTCTATAAATATTGTAGACGTATACCATAGTTTACTACATCATTACCACCGAAATTACTTTCTTCTTTGGGGAATAGGATGACACTATTTCCGGGGAAAAATGTCCCCTCGTGAAAATCCAAGTAATCTGAGCAACACAGACATACTCGGGTACCATGAACCCTTCTTTCTAGAACTAATACATATTTTGGCATTGATTGATAACTCGGATTGATTGAAAAATCCTAATATCAAGTCAACTCACATATTCCCTGCTTTCAGTTAAAAGTGCTTTACTAAATCCTTCGTAACATCCCGCAGCAATACTCTTCACATTGTGGATTAAACGGCTTTGCCTTCGTTTCAGTATTTATTTTTAAGATTTTGAGCAGATTTCGGTATGTCAAGATAAAGTAAAAACTACTCGGGAGTTTTTATTTTAAATAAGTAAAGTAGAAGCCAATGATGTACATATTTTTGGCATTTATAAATTAAAGAAGCGGAATTGTGAAGACTATTTTAAATTCTTTGTCAATA
>JAQFZX010002859.1:0-15834 GCA_034682405.1 Hydroisotoma schaefferi | reverse complement strand
ATGTATTTCTTCACTTTGTAACAGATTTACGGCTGGGAACCCGAACCGTTCGGAATCGTGGATAAGAAGTTTGATGCCAAACAACTGGACGAAGATCTTGAAGCTCAGGCAGACATCGGAATGCCCGATAAACTTAGACAATACATTAAAGACAAAGTCAGGGATCATCCCAACAAAGTATGTAAACTTTACAACTTTACAACCCTAAACAACGTCTATTTAGTACCAAAAAGATAGGGAAAGCTTGGGGTTCCAACATAAAAGGTAGCCTTTCCGTGTGTTTGGGGGGGGGGGGTACTATTTCTAAGGGGGATTAAAACGGAGAATACGGCTATTTAAAAAAGGCATGCATGTATCTTAAAACTGTTTAAAGCCCCACCCCTCCCACTCTTAATATTATTATTATTATACATTGTCTTAATCATGAATGTAGGAATCCCTTCTGAAAACGGTTTGGATGTCATGCGACGGAGAGAACGTAGGAGATAAGGAGAATCTTCCAGCAGGCTATATCAAACTTTTACCCCTGGATGGAATCCCAGGCTACTACTTCCCATATTTGAACCAAAAGTCGTACAAAAGTCCATTTATCTTTGCAAAATTAGACGTTCCAGCCTCATCCAGTAAGTATCTTATCTATCAAAACCTTATAACATATACGTTCATAAGTTCTTTAAAACCTTTCGTTAACTTTCAGAACATACTTTAATCAACATTGAATGCAGAGCTTGGGCCAAGAACATCAAATACGATAGGCCAAATCGGCTTGGATCCGTCCATTTTGAAATCATGGTGGACTAATTCTTGTTAATCCTGTAATAAAATAATACCAATAGGCAGGGTCAACTAGTCCTTATCTAACTATAGATTATATAACCCTACATAATACAAAAATGTTGAGATTATTCCAGTAGAAAAAAAAACCCTGTTTTCTAAATTGAGCCCCTACTTAACTAGCAAAGTTATTCCCAGTGATTAAATAATAAAAGAGTCAGTATAAATTGCTGTAAATAAATAATTAATTGAAGAAAAACGTCTCCGTCTGGATGATATTGTATGATTGGAGTAAAGAGGGAGTCAAATAAAATATAAAACTCTGTATAATCGATTCTTCTTCATTCTGCGATTAAATCAAATTATTAAATATGGCTTTTTTTATAGTTATATTCCTCTTTATTTTACATTTGCATAGTTTAACTTTTCCACTTATTTAGGACTGAAAGTACTAAATAATAAGCTTGGAATAATAAGCTTTTGGACTAATGATAATTGGCTGACAGAAGAAGAATAAATGAGGTTTGTAAAGAGAGACAAAACTATTCTTATTCTAGAAGGGTAGGTACTAGGTAGGTAGGTGAATTTGATGATATAAAATTATATTCACTACAAACAATCCCACTTAAACAATAGAAGCTAAAGAGCAGCGTCTTGACCATTAAAATTAATTTTGTACACGGTCACAACTACGCGCGGGTGAGGGTGAGCTATATATTTTGCTTTTTAAGTGCCATTCATATGCCACGTTTACTCAAAAATGCTGAAGTTCACATTCTAAATCAAGTCAAGTGTCGATTGAGGGATATTTTGTCAAATCTAAATCTACTACTGGAGGTTTTGTCTATAGTCCCCAAAAATATATAAAGTAAACAAGACGAAGATCAAATGCTACTCTGCTTCTTTTTGGGATAAGAGGAAACCCCTAAGGAATCCTTGATACTCTAATTACTAGTTAATATGTATGATAAACTCTTACAGAATGACTTTTACAAGACGGTACGCTAAATCCGCTATTCCTAAGGGTCTTAAGTGTAACTTAAACTAATCCTTGGAAAATATTACGTGAAAATTCTACTACAGTGTTTGTCTACGATTGAAATGTTTCTGAAGGATGAGAACAAACGAAGACTGGGTTGAGCCGAGATCGTTCGTCCCATGATTACTTTACTATTCGGTTGTCGAGATGATAACGGTTGATTCTTCTTCCGTAGGACCTAACTGTTGTTTCAACATCATATTCTCTTTTCTAAGTTCGTTAATTTCTCTCCGAAGGGTGTCCAGCTCACTGGCCGTCCCTTCATGGTCTTTTAGGGTTGCGGCAAGTTTACAATTTGTGGTTTTCAGTTCAGTAATATATTCACAAGCCTTGGCCAAAATCCCTCCTTTGCTCTGTACATAAAAAACACAAAGGATAAGTAACAACTTCCTTCCCCCTTCCATATAGCAAATATAAAACTTGATAAAGATTAGGCTAAAACCTCAGCAGTTAGGACAGTCTGTATTTATTTTGTGAATTTAAAACAGCTTTCGAATGGAAAGCTCGGAAATCCAACTGCATGAGCTTTCAGCCCAACTTTACAGAAAGAGATAATTCGTCATTACTTTCATTACCTGTCCCTTATTAGTACTCTCGTCGAGACAAGTAGGGACGATTTTAGCAAGTTTAGAAATCCACCCGTTTATCTTATCTCTTCGCCTTCGCTCAACTTCATTATGGGTTGCTCGTTTCTTATCGTCTCTCGCACTAACTTTCCCCAGTCCAAACCTACTGAGGTTACGGGCGTCTAGTATTTGAGACCGGCCGGAAATAGGACGACCTACAAATACCAAAATAAAATCAATAAACCACCTAAAAAGACACACACCTTTCTAAACATTAAATATACGCTGCGCGCAATAAGGGAGAGCGGGATATAGATGTGCGCGCGGTATGGATGGGTACGTACCAAGCATGTCCTGATTAATCACATAATATTGACCATTAACAGCAGGGCTTAGGACCTGCACGGTAGGTTGGGGTTGATACGTCTGCTGCTCGTCAGCAATCCCCACAACACGATAGGTCACACCTCCTACAAAAAAAACACCCTTCTTTACCGCATTTCTTACACAAAAACCTTTTTCTGATCTTACCATTTGAACTTTGACCAAACTGAATTGAAGAATTTGGTCCAGCGTCCGTGACGATTGAGGAGACACTAGCATCGTCCACGACACTAGTGGTCCCATCTTCCTCGACGATCGTCACCGTCGTAGGCATCTCCATTTCCATCGTCTCCTCGTCATCGTCGTCACTGTCGACGTCCCTCCTAGAAACATAACAAAACCCATGCATAAAGTTAGATAAGCGACCCAACCTCTTATCAATTGATAAGCGACGTGACGTAATGTGTTGAGTTTACTTGACTTCGTGGTGGTTATCGATGCCAAGGATGTCCATGTTGGTTGATGGGGTCCGCGGGTAGCGGGGTGGACGCGGGTAGGACGCGGGGGTGTCACAATAAGTAACGGTTTGTGTATTTGGGGGGTGTTGTTTTTGGGTGGCGGGGTTGTTACAAATTCGGGTCACAGGGTCACAACATGTGAGCAAAGTCTTCACTCAGCTGACACACATCACAACTAATCACAAATATGGCCACCCTCCTTACTCCTTACTACTTTAAGGCTATACAAATACACTACGTCCGGAGGGAGAAAACAGTAACGTTATACATTATTTCGGCTTGTTTACAAGGAATTGTAGGTTGGAAGTGTTTTCAGAGAGGGAATGGAGTGTACAAATTTAGACGATCAGAGAGAGAATTATTGGCAAAACCTGGAACTGGAAATGGGGATTTTTTTCAAAATGAAATAAGCTTAAAAACTTGAACTACTTTTAGAAACAGGTTGAATTTTGATGAGTTTTTGATGAAATTTGTGAAATATGGGTTTTGATGGGGAATTGTGGAAATATTGAATGAATTCTGGAGTTTTTTTTACCATTTTACTTTTTTTTTTAGGGATTATTGAATTTGAAAAATGCGTTTTTTAAGTATGATTCCTAAAAATATGCGTTAAGCTACTCAGTTTAAAAAAAATATCATATAATTTTTTAAGTCTTAAAATTTTCCCGACCCGACTAGTCCTCCATAAAATTGTGTTATATTTAGAATAGAAGAATGCAGGTTTTGATACAATTGGCCCGGTTCGTTTAAATCCGAATTCCGGTGAAAGTCTTAAAGTACTTAACTTTTTTGAAGAAAGTTAATTAAAGTTGTGTATTATTATTTAGTGTGTAATGTTGGGTGGGAGGGTGATAAAAAAAAGCGGGTAGTAGGATAAGGATATGGGTATCTTCCGTCTGCCCCGATTCCTCCGACGTTTCGTTCGTCGACGGATGAATCCCGTTACGGAGGACACGGCCTGGACCTGGAAATCCCGACTTTCAGTTTTGTACGCTTTGTTGGCCTGGAATGGTGCGGGGTATGTGTTGTACCAAATCGGAACGGGTAATGCCCACTGGCCCACCACTAAAGGGATCAGGGCACCCGAAGAGGATATGGGAGGACCTGGTAACTAAAACCACACCCCCTTTGACACATTTAACCCTAATTATTCGAATATAGGCGTATTTGTGAAAAAATGAGGTCTAGAAGCGTGTTTAACGAGAGATCCGAAATAGCGAAATAATTTAACGGGTTTGCATGCGGAGTAATTAACAAGGGCGGTTTATTGTTGGAATTAAGGTATTTTAAATTTAAATGGAAAAAGTTAACTTGGTTCTGTGGAACCGGAACCACCCACCCTCCACTTTCTTATTCAACTTGTATGCTCCTTTTAGAACGGGAAAAATAGCAAGGTTGGCCACATTTGGGAAGCAAATATAGGTGGAGAAAGTAGGGAGAAAGTTAATTTCAGAATGAAAGGAATTAATTTGGGTCGCTAGTTCAATAAAAGTTACAAAAATCACGTTTTTAAGACTAACAGCAAAGAATTATAGACATTATTCAGGTTTTGTAAGTATAAATGGACATTTTGCATTGTTTGAACCTTGGAGAAAGTTGTTATATGTTGGAATTTAAACTTTCCAATTGTCTGTCAGACATTCAGAGTATTGTTTCCTTTTAAACACGGGCCCGACCCACTTCCTTCCTAAACAGGGAAGGTCAAAGGTTATATGAACAGTTTATAACCTTTCCAAATCTATCCAAATCCTAAAGGGAAAGTTGTGAAAGTCCCCTTTTGTAGATTGGAATTGTATGGATTTCTAAATTACATGTTTTAAAAATCTGTTTCAGCTGCACAATGGATGAAAACGTTTGGAATCAGAAATGCCAAAGTTATTCATGTGTCGGCTTCAGGAGGAATTTCCAAAACTCAAGAAATGAATGTACCCTTGGAGGGAGGGGATGCCAAAAAGGCTTGATTTCCTCCATTAAATTAGAGATATTTTTCAAATCCAAACTTCTGGACATGAACTATATAGAAATGTGTTAAATGACGTAGTAAAGGTTTTTAGACAAATATTATTCTGTATGATGCGAGGCATAGGCAAAGACTTTATTATTGTTACAAGTAAATATAATAGTAACATTATCATAGAATTACCATAGTTGTAATGTGTTCCGACTACAGAATGATTACAGACTTGATTAGCTAAAACCTTGATCAACAGCAACAATTATTATAAACAGATTTAATATCCACTGAATGTACATATTACTTTAGTAATTAGTACAAGTATTAGATAGCTAAGCCTGCTGTAATAAAGTAATGTGTACATTTATATATTACAAAGATCTTTTACAGGTGCGTACTATAATTATTAATTAGCTCAAATCTCTACACAATTTAATAGTTCTTCTAGTCATTTTATACTCTGCATAAAAATCACAAAGTAAAATTCTACATTTATTTATACATTTAATGTACATTTAAATATAAGAATAGCAAATGTACATTTTAAACAACAATAAAAGGGAGGGACAACCTTCCACACATTCTGAGATGTTTAACAAGCTTAGAATATAATTAGGTTAACAACGGAATAATAAAACTATTTATTTGATCAATATATAATTCACTCCATCAAATTGTGAATGTGGATTTTTTTAAATGTAGATCTAGTCCTTTTTTTGGTAACTCTCTAAGTTGGTAAAGATTGGTAACTTTTAGCAGTGAAAAAGTATGGATGTAGTTTCAAGGGAAATGAACCATTTATTTCCAACATTTAAAACATTCTTTAACTTTTATTGTTGGTAATCTAATTAGAATTAGCGTTAATTAATTAGTTAGTAATACTTTCCTTGCTTATGAAATGACTTGTTTATTCTGGCAAAAATGCTTTATACTACTCTTTCCATCCCAGAGGGTCTTCAATTCTTTTTTTAAAGTTATCTCTATCTTCATTGTTATAATGTGAGTTACGGACTTACACCATGAAAAAGTCTGACCACTTGAATAAAAAAGAATAGAGTCCTTTATCCTAACTTTAAAATCTACCAGGAAGGTATCCTTATTTGCTGTTCTTATCTTTGAAAGGTCCTGCTTATCAAAATACGTTAAATAAGGCCTATACATCCTCAACAACCGTATATCTTATACTCTTACTACAATATAGTTGTTTAGAGAGAGAGAGAGACAAAGTGACTAATGTTTTCTTCAAAGTCCTTCCTCACGATCTTGGAAACATTCTCCTAATTTATTGGACTTTCCATTCAGATAAAATGACTTTCTCCATATTTTAATAGAACATTTCTTTAATTGGATTTTTTAATACAAAATTCATCTGGATTGTTGGTTAAATACAGGAAGAGATAGCCCCTTTGGATTTCTTCCTTCTAACATAATCCATTCGTTCTTTAAGTGTAGAAATAGTATAATATATAGAATAAGCAGACTTTTTCCGTATGTATCTCCAGTAACCAGCAACAATGCCTTGAACCTATTAATTAATTAACAATTAATTAACAACAACTCCATCCAACAACGAGATCCTTTCCTCTCTCTCTTATAAATAAATCTCTCTTATTTAATAACCCTTTCATTAATACTTTAGAGGTAAAAACCTTTATTTATTAAATAATGCAATGAAGGCCGTATAAATAAACCCTTTTATCGTTCTTAGTACTAAAGGTGGACCAAATTCACTTGCCCTTATTGGTATATTTTGTTGGAAGGACCCATCTTTAGAAAAGTAGGCCAATCTTTATGACCAAGAAGGATAAAAATCCAAGCCTGGAAACCCTTTTATCTTATCTTAAGATAAGAACCGTTTTCTACTGACGGGGTCAACTTGATTGATAATGGGATAAATAGTTGTATGTATTTAAAGAGGTAATATAATGTGTAATTAGTGCCATCGTCATTAAGAGTGAAAAAGTTAGGAACCATATGCTTTACTTTCCCAAAACCATTTAGATAAAGTTGGGCGGACTCCACCTCCTTTTAATTAATACCTTTCGTTAATTATTATTATAAAGGTTACAAGGATTTAAGTTTTGTAAAAAAAAAGAAAAGAATTAAGTAAACCTAAAAAGATTCCCCAGTATTTCTATAGAAAGTGGAGATTGTAAAAAGTTAAAATCTTATTTAATTATTATAATTATAATTATGGTACATTATAAATGCCATAACCGTTCTGTTTTAGTTGCATAGGTTAATGTTGCTGATTAAAGTTCACATGCTGAAGGAATATCTACAGAGTTTAGTTCCTATAATTTTTGGATTGTAGGCAAGTATTATTGTTTTCTGAAGCTTTAAAGGCATTTCGGTTGACTTGCCGTTATATTAGCCTCGTAGCCTCGTAGGATACGGGTAGCCTTTGCCTTATAGTTCGCCTCAGAAGAGACGGGTAAATTAATTACTGCAAACCCCCATAAATTTTTTAGGTAGTTTTATGTTGATCAATTGAATCGAGATTAACCTTTGACATGAGAAGTATGAAGCTAGCATTATTAGAATGAGGCTACGAGGCTAAATAAGGCATAAGAAGTTCTCTCCTAACTTGTAACTTCTCTAGTCCCGAATTAATAAACATGGACAGATAATGATGGACGATTAGGTTGATAGGAATAACACCAAAAGAGTAAGTTAATCTGTGATTTAATTAAGCTAATTATCCTTCCAATTAGCCCAACTCCTACCTTATATAATTCTTTCCAAATAGAGTAGAGATTGAGGCAGAAGGAGGATAAAATACTGTGAGTTAGTTTAGTATTAATAAGAGCCAATAAGTGACTATATACGTAAAAGCCTCCAAACCAGCCATCTCCCCCTGACTGACTGACATTTTTATCTGGATATTTCTATGGAGTAATTAGTAGAATAATTAATAAATATTAATAATAATAATAATAATAATTAAGGTACTTGAGACTGTCTGGACTCTTCTAATAATCGCTCGTTCGCTGAGATCAATTGACAACTTTTTAGGAGAGACTCCTCCCCCGCATTTCTTTACTTTCTTTTATATTTCTCAATAATATTTCAATCTTTTCGTACAAAAATGTCTCCTTCCCCTTCCCATCTTAGGATAATAATTAACAATATAATTAACCGTGAATTTAACCCTAATACACTGACATTTTGCTCATAAAAAATTGTTCGGAAATGAAATAAACTCAGCCGCCCAGTCTTCTTCTTTCCATGATACTTCCTGGGTTGAGGGGATAAGGTCCGAGGTCACCTTCTCAGGGGGATAAGGTCAGAGGTCACCTTCTCAGGGGATAAGGTCAGAAGTCATCTTCTCAGGGGATAAGGTCAGAGGTCACCTTCACAGCAATATCTTGTAGCTCCTACCTCAGTCACACCCCTTTAGACTTTTCGTTGCGAAAAAAATACTTAAGCGAATAAGAAATTGCGGCTACTTGAGTGCAATAATTTTGAGGATTGTTGTTGGTTATGCATGCCTCGGGTGTTGAGGGGGTGTGGTCCTCGAATAATAATTGCGAGTATTAATCCGTCATTTAGGTCATCAACTCCAAAGCAGCCCAAGTATTCTCGAAGACTCGTAATCCTTGGCTGGATCTGGTAATAAAAAAAGGATCCTATGGTCAGCCCGACTGACACAATCAGACTATTAATTTTTATGTTTTTTTATTCAAATGGAGGATAGAAAGGAGGAGGTTAAGTGGAGGTTCATCTGGTTAATTATTGGTTGGTAGTGTTAGGCTGATTATACGTTACACACACGGACATTTAGAGATCTTATATAAAAATAAAATAGGGAAAGATCAGGGAGTTAGTTGCATCTCTGTTATATTTATGATCATAATAATAATACTTATCTACAACAATTAGTCTCACTTATTCAATAATAAACTCTATTAAAAATAACGTTCTTTCTTGCCAAATCCAATGCAGTAATTTTTATTCATGATGTTCCCCCCCATAGGATTGGAAATCCCATTTGGTTAAGTTTAAAGAAATGAAATGCCCAAACCCAAGAGATCCTTGCTTTTTAAATTCAAAGTTATTAGTCAAATTAATTAATAACAAAGACAAAATAAAGTTTTTACTACAAATGGGCTCTTGTTAAAATCGTTTTGAACAGTTAGTAGTGAATAGATATGCTTGTCGGATTTATTTTACAATAATTAAAAACTGGATTAGTTCTACGGGATGAAATGGATTCGGAGTAGAGTTTTGATTTCAATCTGCATATAGTGCTACTAACTACTGGTAGTGAATGTTATACAACTCATTCAGTTATCAAAACCTTTATAATCCATCCATCCATCCATCCATCCATCCATCCAATATTTAAGTTTAAAAATTGTAACAGGAAATTTTAGAAATGTGAATTATATTTTGTTTTTGAATTGTGTTGGTTCCAATAAGAGTTAACTTATTGATCCAATCATCTAGATATGCAGCTAGATTAGCAGTTTTGACTTTCGAATGCTGAATGAATTACATATGCGAGTTTCTACAATTTCCTGGTTAAATTTCTGGTGAGTTTAGCTAAAAATGCAGAATGACAAAATCGGGAAGAGATGATTATTAATAACGTATTTCCGGAAATTACTCCCCCAGGGCAGTTATTTTGCAAAGGAAAAATTGAAAAATAAATTTAAAATTGGCAAGATAGTGGGAATTTAAATTTTAAGTTGGAAAGGTGGAGGGTGGATTATTGTGGGGGGAGAGTAATTTTCGGAAATAGGGTCTATTCCTTCTGATCCTTTACCTTGCCTTAGTTGTGTGGTTAATTAAGTGAAGGTGGGTGGGTGTGGCTGTAGGTTAAATGATGTAAGAGGGAGGGGTTGTAGGGAGAGGGGGTGTGGTTGGGGAATAAGTTTAGTGAAACATTACCTATACTAGCAAGGATAGTCAGGATTGATGGTTCCGAATATGCAAAAGTAGGAGAGATACATACTACCCGAGGTGGGAACATCCTTTGTGTCACAACGCTGCCCTTTGTAACCTTCTGCACATCTAGAAACAAATAGCAAATTTTAGCATTTTAATAACTTGATTCAATTATATCCTCATTTAACCAACGCTCCTTTTAGTAAACTCTTCATTTAAGTTATAGAGGTGGAGCTAGATAGAGGGTCATTCATGGCATCAAAAGGGATTCATTTGGGAATTAGAGGAAGGTCTAACGGTGTCATTATTTGTTCCAAAGTTGGAGAATAGTATTGAAACGAAGGTTAACATGAGAAACCTCTTTATATTATGTGCGAATTTAACCAACAATCGTCTTAGTAGTTTACTGTTTTTTTGGATAAATACTAGAGCTAGAACTCTAGAGGGTCATTCATGGCATAAAAACGTCTTTAATTGTGGATTATGAATATCTAGCAGGGTGTGTAGGGAGTATATAGTATATATGGAACTATATGGGAGGGGTGGGTGTGGCTGCCAAGAACAAATCACCTCGGTTGGCAATTCCTATAGTTGGCAACCGGACAAACCCAAGTCAACCAGTCCCTTGGGTAATAAATAAATCCACTGTCACTCCCATTTCTTCCCTTCAAAAAGTAAATGGTAGTGTTAGCCTTTTTGTGTCAACTCTACGGGATTTTTTAAGGTTTTATGGATGTGAAGAAAGGCCCCACCCATCCATCCTGGTTGTACATATTTACTAAAGGGGTGTGGTTGGTGGGTGGGAGTTTTGTTATTTCATTAACTGGATTCAGAGGTTAAAATAACCACATACCTTCATCTTCTAATGCAATACTATAATATTTAACTAACTCCTCAGACTAACTTATCCAGTTTCCTCAATATCTGTGAAGCTTTTCACAATACAAATGACATCAATAATACTCAAATCCCCATTCCTGATATTTATACTTGCAACTTTTCATAAGTTCTTTGGATTTTGGTATTCTAAGTTTTTCCAAAAAGCTCAATATATTTATAGATTTACGGAGAATTTGAGAATGTAATAGTTTGGAAGCTGTTATATAACCGGGGAGTTGTAATGCCCAGCATTGCATTGTTGGCAATTATACCATTTGGTTGTGCTCAATCAAGAGGAATCCTTTAGGGTTAAAAAGTATTGGGATTTGTGGATTAAATGGGGAAAACAGACATGAGGAATCCGTAAACAACTTCTAGAGAATGGGTGTAAAGGGGATAATTACATGGATCAAGTACGAAGGATAGAGTCTTATTTAAGATGGATTAACATAATAATTACTACTACTACTACTACTACTACTGCTACTACTACTACTACTACTACTACTACTAAGACACTAATACTACAACTTAGAATCTCGCTGGTATTATTTTTTTATTCCGTAATATGCAATTCCGTCCTACCGATGTACTACAAAAGATTTTGACTAAATATGTTCAATTATTTTGTTGTAAATGAAATGATAATTTTACTTTTCTTCCTTAAAATATCCCTTTGATTTAGATAATAACATTGTAAGAGTGTACTGAATCTGGTATACAAGATCATTGGGAGATAAGATTGATAAAAAAAGGTAAAGGAGGATAGGTTATTCCCTAATTAACGTTATAATTCATTCCAGCCTATAAGAAGGATAATCTGAGGCTGCACTTGGTATAACCTTATAATTACAGCCCTCAATTCTTATACCAACCCCGTCAAAGTAACCAACTTTATGTTAAAGAGACTGTAAACTAAACCTGGATGGATGATTGAATACTAACCCGGGTTATAATTCGTAGAAATAAATGCCCGCATAAACTCTACAAACCGAAAGGGAGTATAAAATTACAGGATTTTACTTCCAACTCCTTCCTAAGTTTGACTTTTCCTGTTCTTGTCTCCTCATTGTTTTTTTTACCCGTAATTTTTGGCGTATTGCCATTTTGGTATTAGTTTGAGTGTTTAATGATTAGGCAGAGTTCTTATGCAACTTACGTTGTAAGTTTTAGTAGGGAATAGGTTTGATGCCAGGTTTGGTTTACGTTACGGACAAATCCTATCATTTGTACGAGGAATAATTTAATGGAAATCCCAACGAAAGAACTTTCGGGCCCAAGCTGTCTGTCTTTCTATTCTGGACTATTAGCCTTTTATTTTGTAACTCTGATCCTTAATTTTATTTCAAATCCCTCTCATTATCATTTAGTTACATACATCATCTTCCCTCTCTTTCCTCAGCCAAATAATTAAACCATATGCAAATTAGCAACCAAAGTTAACAAAATGGGAAGTTGGAGGAAGAAACTCTGGAGATAACTTGAGTAGTTTATTTTCATTTTACAAATCAAAACTTTGAAACAAATTGGGGTTTTTAGACAGGAAAGAATATTCTGTTTAGCAGGTTCTACTCTGGCATTTTTTTACAATGGATTTTTCAAGGAATAAACAGTAATTGAATACTATCAATCCCATTTAAGGTCTATTTATACAAGATTTAACATAACCTTTTTTCTCTACCAACGTATTTGAAACTTTTTAGTTAAGAAACTACAATTGAGATTCAAGGAAGAAGGGCATAAAAGTTGATGAAAGTTGGAGATTTCTTGTTGGTTTATTTAATATCCCAAGAAGTGGGTGGCCAATACGTTTAGTTTGGCCTGTGTCTCTGAAAATAATACTTGACTAGAAGTTCGAGACTAAAAATAAAGTCAAGTGTAGTAGCAATTTTTTAGAAAATAAATCCTCTTTATAGATTTCCACATTTTTATTTAGTCTTTAGTAAGTAAGTGTGACTGGGTGTGTGTAATTTAACTCTGTGTTTAGCATGATAAATGATGTGAATAATCATAGATTATATTACTCCTTTCCTCCTCATCTATAATCCATATCAAGGTTTGGTTGAGGAAGAATATGTTGCCAATTTTTATGAGAAAAACCCTTTCAGGTTTTATATCCTTATTCTTACTTTGATATTAAGCCAATGTCAATAAGTAAAGTTTCTAAATTGTTATACATTTAGATGGACCTTTCATTTAGTAAATCATGTTCAGGGATTTCATCCATAAAAACATTGAATAAACCGTTTTATAAACCGTTGAGGCTAGTCAAAGATATCTTCTTATCCTTGCAACTAATGAAATATATAAAACTCCCGTAAATAAATATACAATAATTATCAAACAAAGTATAATAATGGATCGAAAGAAGTTTAATTAAATGTCTAAGAATGCTTGAATTTGTAAATCTATCTTGATAATCCATAAAGCGTCTGCCTGCATTTTAGGGAATCAAATATTTTTAAAAAAAATGACAGGAATAAGTGGCTGAGCAGGTTTCAGAAAAGTTTAATTCTTTGCCAAGTGACTAACTTTTAGTTAAATTGTTATAATTATTACTAAAGAGTAGAGCTTGTAGGATTATTTCCTGACTCATCCATGGATAAGTATTATAATTACCATGTATCCAATCCTGCCAACCCTTTCTTATTTGGCTGAAAGTACTCCCAATGTTTTTATTTGGAAACAGTTAGGCATTGTATAATTATTCCATCTTGTTAAACAATTTGAAACATTACTCTCTCCTCAACTCCCTCTCATCCCGTACAGAGTAGATATAGATTATCTATTCATCTAAATAATTTTGTAGGATTTTAAACAACATAAACCTTTTACCAAAACTCCACTATTAACATTAAGGGGATAACTCTAAAAGTGTTAGAGGAAGTGGAGTCTGTTTCAGTTTAGACCTTTCTATGCTTTACTGAGGATGGGAATATTATTGGCAACTCACTCAGAGTTGTTCTTGTCTATTATTATTATTATTATTATTATTATTTCTATAAGACGGTTGGTTAGTTTTGTGGTGATTGTGACCCGCAGAGAAGAAGAAGAAGAAGAGAGCCAACGCCAACTGCATCCAATAACTTTACCACTTGCAGAGCCTTCAAACATGACCCCGAAGTATGACCCCCTTTAACAATAAATGGGTGAATTTTAAAAGCTAATCCTACGAGAAGGATTTATTTACTAGCCCAGATTTTGATGTATTTAATCAGTCAAGGAAGGATCATCCTAATAATGTTGGAGTTTGGAGGGAGGAAAGTTTCATAGAACTTTATAAAAGCTCAAGTAAATATCTGACTAACTCTGACAGAAATTAGAAATCCTTTCCTTAGAAATGAATAAAGTTTTTTTTAATTGAAATGCAAATAGTGCCGTATTTTCAGCTTAAAGTCCCCCTTTAATGGGTGTACTTCCCTCGGTATAATACTTTCCACCTTCCCATACAATTATATATTAATCTGGTTAATTTTTCTAGTCAATAAATCCCCAAGATACTGGAAATGGGATATGGAAAAATCGGAACTCTATAATTTTTTATTTTACCCAATAAATGATAATTACATTAGGTTCCACTACAATCTTTGTATCTTCCAAATGAATAATACTTTGTCCACTTTCCAAGAAAAACCTACAAGTGTTTCCCCGTTTCGGATGGGGGTTGCCTGACTTGCTATTGCTACAATGCAAAATCATCTACGCCGTAAATAAATTTGCAAAGCGCTTGACAGAGATGGGTGTTTTAAAACAAAACGTGAGACTACTGGTGGGTCTGTGGAATGACGCACATAAGTACAAGAGTGACATGACATGACATGCTACACATTCGATTTATCAAACCCAGTAGTGCAGTGGTTACTTACTACCCCCAGTAAAAAGTGGGTAAAAGATGCTAACTTACTGACAGACATACTCTCCAATAGTCTCATAGTAGCTGCAGGTTCCACCGTTAAGACAGTAGTTGTCAAATGGACATTCGCTGCTTGCCAACGGCCACAGCGTCGTTGGCGTCGTCCCTGCATCAAACAAAATAAGCACATATAGTCATTATTTTATAAATAAAACTCTAAAGACAAATCTCCAAATCTCAACCAACATGAGGAGAGTCCTTTCTGTTTTTTTATTATTATTTTAAAAAAAAGGGTAAGAAAGCCATGAGGAAGGGATTAAGCTCAGTTTTTGAGGAATTAATGACATT
The DNA here is from genome assembly GCA_034682405.1 of Hydroisotoma schaefferi. Taxonomy (NCBI): domain Eukaryota; kingdom Metazoa; phylum Arthropoda; class Collembola; order Entomobryomorpha; family Isotomidae; genus Hydroisotoma; species Hydroisotoma schaefferi. Next base: position 689 of record JAQFZX010002859.1, on the reverse strand, counting down.
CGGGTCGGCAGTATTCAAACGATGAAATTGTTTATAGACTTGGTCTTAATTCGGAGAGACGATAACTTTAAGTAAAAGTAGGAGCTTCCGGTGGTGGTGGTGGAGGATTGATATCTCCAACTTGTCGGTCTCACTTTACATACTTTTGTCTCTAAGATCCGACGTAATAAAATCTACACTCTTGAGTAATTACAAACCATCCAATGCTTCATAAAACTTGGGAAGAGGAGCGTACTTAGGAGACGTTGACATTTTGACAACTAAAACTTATACAGTTTCCTCTTCCCACGTTGGAAGGAAGCTGATTGAATTTGGATGGGAATAGGACTGGATTTTAAAGACAAAAGATTTGGATTAATGTGGAGGATTATATGGGATTTTAGCTCTTTGGATTATATTGAAGATTGGGGGAGTTGAGAGGTCAATATTTTGTGGTGAGGTTGTAATAAAATGGAAGGCATTCTTTCCTTTCTGACCTCAGTTTTGAAATCCACCTTATAAAGGTCCTTCTTTCCAAATATAATAATTATGAAGGCATATCATGGTAATTTAGGCCTTGCTCTAAGGTTTAAGACATTGAGGTCCTTGGGAATTATCTTGGCTTCTAAAAATGCCTATTGAGTTCCTTGGGAATTATCTTGACTTCTAAAAAGGCCTATTGAGTTCCTTGGGAATGATCTTGACTTCTA
>JAQFZX010002858.1:0-15835 GCA_034682405.1 Hydroisotoma schaefferi | reverse complement strand
TTTCGAGTTATCGAGGTGACGGACGGACAGACAGACGGATTGCGTGGCTACATAAGCCCAATTGACTGGGCTAAAAATTAAACTTACTCTTGTACACATTCCCAATACTAATCTCGCTGCTGAAACGTCAGAACTTATCAGCGCATCAACAGCCCTACCCATATGTTGCAACTTTGCGCATGTTGGAGCATCGTATGGTAAGTTTGAAAACAAACTTGATCCAAATCTGCTAAAACATCCATGGTAGTTAGTTTCCTCTTCCTCGACGTCTGCAGCTGAGTTCATTCTTCCAGCGGCCGTTAAGCACATCAGCTTTACAAGACCGCGCACATTAGTCAACCCAATACGTTCCAATCCTGCCACTACATCACAGGAGGACTCACTGTGAAAAAAAACAGAAAAGAACACTCCTATTATATACTGCTTTTATAAATAAGAAAGAACTAAAACTACTAGTAAATTAAAATGCGTACCTTATACTCAAGAGTGTCAAAGCTTTCATAACAATGCTCCTCGCAATCATGACTTGAAGAGCTTCGGTTGTATTTTTTAAACTCGACATTCGCTTTTCTGAATCATCTGAGGATGAAATCTGCTCACCCAGGGGTTTAACTGGTGAAGCGACTCCTGCAAATGATAAATAGCAACATTAAAACAAACCACTACTGAAAAGAAAAACAAGAACGGAGCACTGTTATCTGCTGCTAAAATTTAGCCACATTTAAGTAAATGTGAGAAATGTAGCAGACCAAAGCGTGTGTAGTCATTTGAGATAAATAGAATTCGGTATTTGTAAAAAGTCAACCTGGTCTCTTATGATCAGTCATTTTTTCAACGGTATTAGATCCAAGGGGGTCTTGCAGCTCAAACTTGTACACAGAAGGGTATGGCCGCCTTTCTCTCAATCCAAGGTATGGAAGCATTCCACCATTGGACTCAGTCATATCTATTTGCAAAGCTAGTCGTGAAGAGCCTAGGCTATACGCCGTTTGTTCCTCTCGACTTAATTGTCCATTATCAATGGAGACGTCCGTGTTGCTTAGCATGGTCAATGGGGGTAGGGCCAAAGCTGTCTCTTGAAGTGAGCTGTTGGACGCTGAAGCAGGTGGAGCTGAGAGAATGTGGCGACCGCCGTATCGTTCGTAGCATTGGTCACATAATCCAAACGAAGATCCTGTGTCAAAATCACATTTAATGCTAAAAACAAGCATTTGACTAAGAATTATAAAAATACTAAAAAATATATAACCTCTCGTTTTTCCACAACAACCGTCCTCAAAACGCCCTCCACAGCCAGGATGAGTAGTCAAGAAGTGATTTACAATATCTCTCTCCAAACTACAGCAAAAGAAGCACAGTCCTCTATCTCCGTGCGGAGTTGTAACAGTCGCTAAAGGAATCTGAATTTAAAACCAAACACAGCAATGCTAAACTGACTCGTCAAAGAATAAATTTCATATTCACACTGACAGTTTATCAATACCATGTAGAGAGGTATGTTAATATTGTTTGATCCACACAGTGAGCGTATTGCATTTTCCGTCCGATGAATATTTCTCGGTTCATCGTTGTCTTGTAAATAAGATCTAGCGAATCGGACATCTTGAATTCGATCTCTTACACGATCCCTATCTCTAGTACTGTGTCTAGCTTGCCTACATCACGCAAACATATTAGAAGCCTTTGCTGGCTACCATTCAGTCTATACAACTAAAAGGAAAATATTCTTTACCTCATGTAATCTTGAAAAGACAACCTGGGATCAAGTGAAACGAACTGATTTGCTCTTTCACCTACATCTAAAACAAATCATTTGTCATTATTTGTTGTCTTAAAGTCTCTTTTGTAATAAGTACATCTTACGTAACATACTAACCAGTGGTTGCTACTTGATCTGACGAACGATCTGACCTTCGGTACTCCGTCTACATGGCGTAAAAATATTAGAACTAATAATTATGACACAAGAGATAATACTATTACTGTACGAAATACCTCGAGTCGAGAAGTAGTATCTATTCTTTGCATCTGATTTCCTGCATACTGAGTCCTCACGGCCTCTCGAATGATATCATAGTCGGAGTCAATGATACTAGGATTTTCAATCATCCAGCTGGCTAATTGGCTAACAGCGGCAACAGAAAGTTCACCAGTCAGCCCTAAAGTAAAACTCTTCGTTTAAATTATGACAGGAGACATGATATTAATTGATAATTGAGTGATATGCCAATAAATCTATACGCTCACCTAAAACTTGCATAGCACTTCTTATATGTCTAGGCGTGAATCCCATTTCCAGTAATGGAGTTGGTAAACGAACATTTCCTGTGGAAGATGAGCTAGAAGAGGCATTGGCACTGACCCCTCGGATCGTTGGCGGAGAAGGAGATCTTCTGAGCCGTCGTCTTAGAGAACTTGGCCCACTGATATTTGGACTTCCTCGAGAATCTGAACTTCCAAGAAAACTATTGTTTCCTTCCGATTCTCTCCAGATGTTACAATCTATTGGTCGTAACCTTTCATTATCATCTGAAACCGACGCATTTCTTTGAAGTGCAAGTCTATTTCGCTCTCTCTCATCTACAAAGGCCCCTAAAGTATTGCAAATTTTAATCTACTACTGTAAGGAATCATTATTATTATTATCTTATTGAGGTATACTAATACTTACCATGTGCAAATCGTAAAGGAGGATAAACTCGACCTGCAATAGACGCAAGGGTCATTGGTAAAAAGTTTCTTGGAGATCTCACAGGTAGACATCGCGTTTCAGGCTCCTGTATAAAACATTTTGCTTACTAAAAGTCAACACTTGTCATACACAACTTTAATTGGCAACTTACATTAAGCTGTCGTTTTATTTTCGGAGGAGGTAAAAGTTCAGTTGTTAAATCTCCAGCTTCCTCACTAAACGCAACATGGGAACAGAAATTTGGTCCAGCATGGTCAATCAAATTTCTATAATGTTGGTTAAGTATTACACAGTGAAATCTTTCCAACTCCGATAGAGGAAAGAGCTGAACTGGTTTACAAGGTTTTACGCTTATCTAATGACAAACATAATATTATCAATTAACTCACCAACCTGAAGTTAATAAAGATACTTAACTACAAAGGAGCTTAGAGCGATCTAACCTTTACTAAATTTTCAAATGCGTCAGCCAATGCACATTGTAGGTCTATATTATTAGAACAATGAATACAGTCTCCATCGTAGTTTGGTGGAACTGCTTTCCCACATGTAGGACAGATTAAAAACTCCTTATCTGTACTGAACTCAGCATGTTTTTCAGACATGTCTTTAGCCTCCTCCTTACTGTCACCAGTGGAAGGTCTCGGAGCATTTTTACTTCTTTTTGGTACCAACAGAAATTCTGTGAAACTATTACAGCTTAAAATAGTATGTAAGCTTTTCATTGCTCCGAATTGAATAAAACTCATTTTGAGATATGCTCGCTCCAACTCCAATTGGCGTTTTTTCATTTGCAACTGTAATTTATAATTTAATCTTAACTTTATCCAGTATTTTATAAAAGAAGAACTACACACATACATAAATACTCATGAACTAACCATAGCACTGTTGAAAGTTCCACAGACAGCAATGAGTTCTTCATCGTCAGTAAATGTTTCTAACCCACCCTTTTTTGTAACTTCCTGAATAATGTCGAATACCATTTGTGAAGACAAAGTTTCGACAGCGGTAGCCTGTGAGCTAGATCCAGCCTGACTGGTATCATTAGATGGATACATTGGCTGTTGCTTGATTTCCGCTACAGTAGGTGTGTTCCACATTGTAACATTTGATGCCTCTCCTTGCATACATTTCAGAGAAGTTGTCATCTCTTCGTCAGCAGAATCTTCAAAGAAATCTTGAGGCTGAAGGTTTTTGTCAAATGGATGCTCTAAATCGTCAGAAGGGAAGCATATCTAAAAGGTAAATCATCAAATATCATTAAACAAACATACAAAGCATATAAGAACCAACGCGTACACCTACCTCATCTGTTATGCCCGTTAGCTTAGTAAGAAATCGTAGCCCATCCCCTGCTAAAGTCGTTAGTTTTGCAGCATCGAATGCGGCCATCGGCAAAGGTTCCAAACTGGTCACTAATGCATCGCTGAAATTTTCCATACATTTTTTTTAAAGGACTTTATGTATTTTTATTACTTTTGCGTTAATACCTTACTGACGACTCTGGATCATCCCACTGGACTTTCACAGAAGTCAATCCGGCTTTTAGTGTTCCTAACACAACCGCATTTCGTCCAGTAGGCTTGTGAATGCACCGAGCACCAACGCGCAAACCACGGTCAATCCCTCCAATAACGGCTAATACAGGCCAAACTTCTTTACAGAGTCTATCCACGTCATCGAAGCTATTCGGATAACGTCTTTTGCCGCCGTCAGTCGGAGAATCTTGAATAATAGGATCGTCTTCATTATCTTCAGTTGCTTCTTCGCTTGTTTCTGAAGGGGTCGGAGTCTTATCTCCATTGAAATCCAGAAAAAGGTACTTTCCACTATTTAAGCGCTCCATAAGGCACTCATTAACCTTCATGAACAATTTAGCTCATTTAAGATAAATGTTTAACGTATATTTTACTTCTTCTGCAATCAATTAATTTCCACTCACTGTTTTTGTCCATCCTTCTAGTGAATGTAATTTCCTAATAAGATTTATATGAGATTCCGCTAGGGTACTTCCAATTGGCGAGCATTGTGGCTCGCCAGCTAATAAAGTTTTTAAGGGTCGCTTGGGCTCGTAATCCGTTATTTTAACCTATACGCAATGATTTTAGGAGGTATCGTAAGTTTCTTGAATCAAGTTTGCTTGTATATTATCGAACTTACCTTTTCTCCAGGATTTGTGCTATAAAACAACACACATGGAAATAATTCTGATGCTTCTACATCTTGAAAAGCTAAGGTGGGTTCTTCTCCATTTTTGCCAAAACTAAGGGTTTTGTTATCAACGTCTAATACAACTGTTATGTAGTCGCCTTGGGTGTAACTAAGCAAAGTATTTGAGTGTTCTCCTTTGTGATACAAGTTACCGCTACGAACCAACATTTAGTTAGAAACATTGTCGAGACTTTAAAACTTTAAAAGAAGATTGAAAATGCACCTATATGCTCTGTACAGCCACATGTCCGCTGTGCTTCTATGGCTTTGGTCCGAAATTGGCAAACGACAAACGCCAACACAAGTTCCTTCATTTCCCCTGTTTTCTTTTACAATTAAAAACCTCCACTGATGGCATCCTACAATTTTAATATTAATTCTTCATACAATCCATGTACAACATGTCATATAATAGAGCATATGTTAATACTCGACGAGTACCTGAAGAAAATCCCACATTAGATATACCGTAACCCCTTCCTCCTAAAATTACCAATTTTTATACATAGTATCAAGTAATTTTTGTATTTCCAATCACATTTAAAAAACATGCACCGGATTACCTCGCCCATGGACCAAAGTCTGGTTATTTTCAATATAGCAACATGTTCCTTTATCTGGATCAAATGCTAATTTCAATGCATCATTTCTATCCGTGAAAAGAGTTTCTCCGTAAATTTTTCTGCAAATATCTTCTCGGTTTAAAATGTTCTGCTTTGCTCGCTCATAAACTGGAACTGCCCACATACAGTTTTGTAATTGTTCAAGTAAATCCCTCACAACCTGCTCCTTCAGATCAGAAGCATCACTTGGCATGATATTAAGAATCGTGTCCAGGAGTTGCACTGCCAGTAGCCGGGGTCGTAAACCAGGAGTCATTAATATGTTTTTGCAGACATCTTTTTCAAAATCCGTTAGTAGATTTGGAGTCTTCCGTTTAGAGCCACTAGTTTCTTGAAGCAAAGAATCAGCCAAGGTACTTTTTCCAGATGATGGGGAGACTCCAGGAGAACAGGTGCTTTCATAATAAGGTTCCTCTAGATCGGGTCCAAGATTTAAAAATAATTCTACACCTTCGCAGGGTTTGGAAGACAAAAACATCATAAGCAACTTAATCCAGGTTGATCTGCATAAATATTTCCCCATAGGTCCACTTGATATTAATCTTCGGAGAAAAACCAAGAAATCTCCTAAGCGCATTTCCATATCCTGCTTTTCAACCGGTGTCAACATGGGTTTTTGATCAAAGACAGGAGAGCTACAAACGTGCTTCTGGAAATCATCTACCGGTGATAGAGATATTATTGGCGTATCGGGTGTTCCTTGTGGAGTTGGTGATCCCAAATCTAAGTTCAGTTTGTCTCCACACATTCCAGATAGCAAATTAAGCAGCTGGTTATAAAGAACTTCGGTAACTCGCTCGATAAGAGATTCTTCCAATCTTTCAGCATGAATAGCTGCAGAAACCGCTATCATGTGTAAAAGTCGTACGCTAGCAACAGTTACATAATGTGGGCATGGTACAGCAGAGCAGGCGTCAGAATTAAATCTACTCTGAAGGTTCAGTGGCAAACTTTGCAAACCTCCAGCAAACTTTTCAAGAACGGTAAGAAGACCAGATTCGATTACTAGTTTCACGTCAGTTGTTTTGAATCGGAAACTCAATGAGAACAGATTTAATAGTTTTAACTCATCGCTTTGAGATTTTTCGAACTTCTTACTAGTATCACTGGATGAAGAAGAATCAAGTACCGACGACTGGAAATGTAAACTGGACATCAACCACTTAATTAGGTTATGAACGGTATCTATAACTTGAATCTGCAAATACTTAGGAGCAGCTTGAATCGAATCGAGGTAGTGGCACAGATCAACAAAACTCTCGAACTCCGCTGCGTCCCCTCTACTGCTTAAATGTATTGGTACTGGGTTTGATAGACCTAACTGGTAGCATCCAGCCAGGAAGAATTCGTGGACGGAAGCTAAAAAGTCGAATTCATCTTTTCCGTCTGCTCCATGCGGTTCTTCAGCTTTAAGCCTTGATTTAGATACTAAGTCCGTTATTCTGGATAGAGCATCAATTCTGCGTTTGGCTCTTTCCTCCTGCCGCCGTAATGCTACAAGAATGCACTTAGGATCGGAGTCCCATCCTTCCAAGGAATTCATTCCGTCAGAGTACCATTCACTTTTGGAACTAACCATCTCACTGGAAATAAATCGGAGAACATTTCTTCCAAACTTGCGTACCAGTGTAGCTCCTTTTCTCTGTCCACCATATGTTCCTAATATTCCACTGTATATTCGACTTTCTGGTGACCTAAAGGTTTCCGAACTTCTTGCTGTCGGTAAGGAGTCTTCGTCGTCAAAATCATTAAATACATCATCGAAATACTTCGCTGTTGGTATTTCATGTATACTGTTGTCATTATTCACCGCAGGTCGAAAAACGACAGCAGTTTTCACTCCCAACAGTAGAAGAACCGAATTTCTGATAATCTTGTGACAAATTTCACCATAACATAGCTCTACAGTCTCTTCGACAATTTTTCCTCCTTCGATAACTGTTTTAGTAGGATTCAACAACGCTCCTACATCTGGAGCAGGAGTGGACTGTGCGAAGTACTCTGAATTATGGTAACCGGTATGATTGCAGGGTACTGGAGATGAAGGCTCTCTCATCAGAAAATACCCGTCGCTTTCTGGATCATTATTAAATGCTTCACTTTCGATTGTCAGATCAATCAGGGGTGGTTGAGAGTATCTTGAGGTTGATGCACCAGCTTGATGAAGAGATCTAGGAACATCGTCGTCGTGACTTCTTAGAGCTGGACAACCTCTTCCTCCAGTTCGACTTCCTCGTGACCTACCGCGTAAAATTACAGAAGAATTGCTGGAAGCTCTGTTAGAAAAAGGTGACACAAATGGCCGACGCAACGCTAATGAACCATCTCCAACATTAACATTGTGGCCTTCCCAGTGTCGACTAAACTCACTGTTAGGGGAGGAAGAAGAAGACGGTAGTGATGGGTTGGGTCGTTCAGCCATCAACTCCGCTGCTGCATGACTACTCATATACACTGGTGCCTCGTAAACATTAGAGCTTGTCGTAATACCACCGTATGGTAGAACTGCACTATTATCTTCATCAGAATTATCGTTCCAGTCTGTTCGTCTCGACTCATTTACTTCAGAATCAGCGTTTGTCGCACCATGCGCATTGTTTATTTCGTTCAGGTCGATTTCTTTTGCTTCTGTTTTCATAGCTTCTTCTTGTTTAATGGATACTAACTTTGTTCTAACGTGGAAAACCAAAGCAAACAGCTCATCTAAACGAGAACTATGTCTAGACTCCGGCCTACAAGTAAAAAGCAATTATATTTTAGTAATTTAAAGGATGGTGTTAAAACATCTCAACCTCTTTCAATCTTACATCTGATTACTTACACTGTCATCGTTGTCATTTGAGACATGAGTCCTGTATGTTTTATTAATGCTAATAAAAACACTCTTGAAACTGAATCTAACATGGGATCTTCCACATCAGAGGTTTCCCAATCTAAGCTTTTCGCGTGTTCAAACATCAGTTCATATAGACACGTAACGCTTCCATTTGCTACCTTCAAGTATAATTCCGAAGTTTAGTGATTAAACAATGCTTCAAAAGCTACGTTACATGCATCTTCTACATTATTCGGCATGTTTACTTACAAAATACCAAAGCATACTGTGACTGTACAAATCTTAGAAAATAAAGGTACCCTTTCGTTTTCAAATGAGAGCGGAATGACAAGACGGACGAGTCCTTTAATTTCATCTCGCATATGAGCAACTTCCATCATTGATTGAAGAGTATCAACCCAATCTGAAGGGTGATTGATGAAAATATCGGACATGTTTCTGAAAGTTTCGTCATCAAAGTCATCTTCTTTCCCATTAGAAAGTAATCGGTTACACAGCCAGTTTCGAGCTCTAATTTCCTCAGTCAACTTAGGTATACCACGCACAGCCTCTCCAACAAGCCTACCAATCAAATGGCTACATGTTCGTTCCATGTCAAAAAACCATGTCCAAACGCTCCCATTTGCTTCTGACTCAGACTCTGAAACAGTTGGAGTAGCAGCATCTATAATTTAAAAGCTAGTTTGTAAAGACAGCATACCTTCCCTCAATCAGTAATCAGAGGTATAATGGAAGTAATTAGATAATAACCAAACAAAAATCGAAATTAATACATTTTGCAGGCATTCAATGATTACCTGGATTCCATTCCTCGTGGTACCGTTGAAGTTCTGCTTGAGGAAGCCTACGCACCATATCTTCCATTTCTATAAGTAGCTTTAGTAAAGCCTGAATGGACGCTTGGTAAGAAGCAGTTGTTGGTAGCAGCATTGTGTTGAGAACCCGTGAAAGCATAGACCCGGACACAGATATATATATCACACCTGTGAATTTATGCATCGCATACTTTAATTTTTTATTCAGAAAATTACATAAGACCATGCACACAAAAAAGACATCTTACTTGCAACATTAATATGATTATATTGCTTCTTGCTTAAAACATTTCTGCATTTCTCATATATCACAGAGGCTCTTTCCAGAAGCAAATTAATGTGGTCCATCAGTATAGTTGACAACTAAAATACGGAGACTGTCGTTCAAAGAAAATATACCTAACTAAAAACAAAAGAAATTAGTGAACACTAAATCTTACCACATCCGACACTTCTGAGTTACACAATATATGAGAAAACAGATGATTCTGTAATGACGCTAGTAGATCGCTAAGTCTTTGATTAAATAAGCTTATCGGTTCTTCATTTTGAGCATCACTTTCTTCCAACTGCTTCTCTAATCGCTTTTCCTAGTAAAAAAAAGTTACAGAGAAATGAACACACCATTTAAACGTATCAAAAATTTAATTAGTAACATAAAATCATGTTACCACAATTGAAGAAAGGATAGAAAGAAGGCTGTTCATGAGCTGCTTAGTCCATTTTAAGTCGTCAGATAAGACTTTATCAACTGGCTTGACAGGACATGCTAATCCCAACAAGTATGAGACTTGCAGGTGATCTTCGAGACAGGTCAGCACTACTTCACATAAAAGTTTCTAAGGGAAAAATATTTTTCACTCTCTCATTATCAATATAATGGCTTTCTGTAAGTACATAAGTTTTCTGTTTTGTACTGACCTGCCCTTTACTCAACTTATCAACGTTTTTCAACATGTCCAATAACAGGGTAAGTTTTTCTTTTAAAGGTGGCAGGAGAATAGACGCACCAGTTATTAAGGTTTCGCCAACCGCCTGCTGAACAACCATGGGTAAGTCCATGTCCAGCATTCTACATGCAATTTTAGCACAGTTATATCTAACGCAATGAATGACAGTTCTATGACAGAAAAATAATGTCAACATGAACATTCTTACCTGAAAAACAGACTTCGAAGCGCGCACAGCTCTTTCTCCAAAGATGCTTCAAGCTTTACATGTTGAATTAATTGAGAACAGTGGGAATTTAACAGGCGAAGACACAGTACAATAAACTGCTGATGCTCACTGAAAAGGTTTAATATAATTTTAGTAAAATTTGGACTAACACAGATTTGGGCATGAAACTCCAAAAACTAACCTGTCACTAGTAAAAGGCTTCTGATGTTTAGTAAAATCAAGTCCGAACTGCTCTAGAAAACCTATCAACAACTGCACCGTCTCTTGTTTCGAATCCATCCAATTTGATTGCTTGCTGACTTCATTCCTAATTGAGTAATGGCAGCTCTTATAACGTATTTGAAAGCAAAAAAATAAGTATTTAAAGCTCTGATATATTTCATTACGTGGAATTATTGCAACTTGTCCATGCGATAGAGTGACTAGTCCCCGCTGAAACTCCTCTAATGTAGATATTTCCAAGCGGAACCACCTTTCTCGGCTTTGGTATAGGAGATATTGAATTCCCAAGCCCGCACTGACCCATAGAATTATTACCCCAACAGAAAACTTCACATTTATCATTCAAAGCTAGCACATGAGACTCTCCAACAGATACATCAACGATTTTCTGTCTAGAAAGCTCATCAACGCGTTCCGGTATCATAATCTTCACTTCATTAGGCTCTCTTCCTAAACAAACTCCAGTTCCCCAAGAAAACAGCTAGAAATGAAAACACTTAGCATTAATACAAGGATCTCACATTCAAGTTAAGAAGGAAACTGTGTAAACAGTATACATTCTACCTCTCCATTAGATGTGATACAAAAGGACGTGTAAGCACCAGTGGCAACTTTAACAATGGTGTATTCCTGAAGAGCTTCGACAACTCTAGGTCTGATCTCTCTCATAACGGACCCATGGCCAAGTTTGCCGTATTCTCCAGCCCCCCAAGACCAACATATCCTACCACAGTTGGATACAGCTAAGGTATGGCTTCCACCTGCAATGTAAAAGATGAATGTTTAGTCCAACGCAACTAACTGATGAATTAATGCGTGCATATACCACATGATACGAATCCAACGTTGCACACATCTTTGACAAGTGTCGGGACTTGCCGATCATTAGTGTCTCCCAAGCCTGGATCATTCACAATGTTAATTTTGCATACCTATTATTTTAATTTTAATTGTGATACTTCAATGCATTTTCGTCGACGCTCACCAAGCCTTCCGCTTTCTCCTTCACCCCAACAGAAAAGTTCTCCTGATTCCGTAACACAAGCACTATGACGAAAGCCTGCCGAAACACATTTGATCACCTTTCCACTCAGAGCCCCTTGAATTTGTTTCGGGTGTTTTTCTGTGAGTACCCCTCCGTGTCCTAATTTTCCATAATCTCCTACAACAAAGCTTCGATTTATTCATGCTGTAATATAGCTGTCCAAACAAGGAAGAAGTAAATTGTATACCGTCTCCCCAAGAGAAAACTCGACCATCAACTGTCAATGCTAATGTATGACCATCAGAACCCTTCGATGACGCTATTGCTTTAAACTTAGTTTCAGCAATAGGCAATTGCTTTGGAACTGGTTGATTACTAGAGTCTCCGAGCCCTAATCTACCGTAACAGCCTTTTCCTAAAATAAATTAACAATTGTCCGGTCAAGTCATTTCATAACAAAGCAATTAAAACCTAAGCGATGGAGATAGTACTATATCTTACCACACGCTTTTAAAGTTCCATTCGCCTGTAAGCTGAACGTACAGTACTGACCAGCTTCAACCTATTTAAAGAATGTAGTAAATTTTGGAAAACAGTAGCTCGAAAACGACGTTATGGTTTAAACTTACGGAATCAATATCTAGAAACGATGATGCTATACGAGGAACCATAACTCGATCTGGGCCTAACTCTCCTAATTGAAATGAAGAATTAGATCCCCATACATACACCTCTGAAGCTCTGTTATCACGAGAAAGCAGATTTCCAGCATTCGTAGAATAATCTAGTTTTGGCTTTTTTAGCGCATTACAAAGGGCTGACTCAATGGATAGAGCTCCAGTTTTGGGGATTCTATATTCGCTATCCCGCAAACTTGTTTCCACATTTGACATATTCACAAGCTGGAAGTATTTAGTAGATTTTATCATAATTTTACCTGTACAGCACATAAATAAATATCTAAACATGCAACACATACTTCGTTCATCAGAACAACTGCTGCAGAGTACAAATCCAACTTTTCGTCATCCTCGTCCCAGTTGAATTCCAGCTCTGACCTTGGAACTTGTCGAACGGCCGCAACAGCCGTAATAGCAGCTCTTCTCGTAATATACATTTCTTTGTTATCATTAGCACAGCAATTTAAAGCCATATTTATCCATTCAAGCATGTACTGCAAACTTCCTCTTTGTAGGGCAAGAGCAAGTAAAATTTCAGCACCCAAGACACGACCTTTTATAACCGATAAAAACGTAAACGTTTACTTTAATGACAGGACTTTTTTATCAGGTTAATTTAAACACCGAGTAATATAAATACTTTCAATGTCTGCTCCGGAAGTTGGAGAAACTACCAGTTGCAAGAATTTCGAAACTTCCATAAGACTTTGAGAACCAAGAGAGGGTAATTTTGATTCATTAGCGAGAGACATAGGAGGTAAATTCCACAGTACTTCTGCAGCCGTTTGTAAAACATCTCTGCACATTCCTGCTTGAGCTTAATAGTAGATATAATATTTTTACCAAAATTACTTAAAATAAAACAAAATAAACTTTAAAATCAATTATTCCTACCCTTATCGTACGATTAGCAATAAAACTTACCAGGGTTTGTCAACCAGTTGATTTTTAATATGTTAAATATCAGACTTAATCCTGTCTTTACACCAAGCTCAATCAAAGCGTCAGTGCTTGAAAACACCTGCTTCGGTTTCCTAACATCTCGATTTTCCACAAGATTAGACTGAACTGAAGCAGCATTTTGTTCCGCATCCTATCACAAAAATACAAACTCAAACTACAAAATTTACTAACCAAATACCATCATAAATACAATCTAAAATCTCTCCTTTCCTACATACACTGGTTTCTTTATCATGGAACTTAGTAAACAATGCGTAAAGGATTCGATGTATGACCAGAAGACGTTTCCTTAAAATTCCAAAGAAAGGCGACTCCAGACAAACCGCAGAGGCCAGTTCCAGTTGAGCGAATAGCTGAGATACGATGTACCGCTTCTGCTCTGCAATTGACGACTGTTCATACTCGTAATCCGGAAGGTTGACATTCTGATTTAGAATCGGCTTCGTTGGACACAAGATCACTTCCTGTTTACACAAAAAAAAACTCATTAATTCTCAAATAAAAACCTTCACACTCATCTACCCTAAATCCTCGCCCATATGGCGCGTCTTATACATGATAAAAAAGATGTTTTGATGTTACTTTAACATGGGAGAGATACCCCGTTTAACATGTAAATGATAGGCGTGCGGCATAATTAACAAGGGCGTCTTATGGGCCAGCATTTAGGGTAATAATAAAACCTCTCAATAAATAATTCACCTTCGAGGCCAACAAATGCTCAAACAGATTTTGTGTCCCTTCTCTAATAGCAATCGCATCGCAATCTTCAAAAGCCCATGCAGAATTGTAATGATCACTCCACTGAACTCGATACTTGGAACCAATTCCAACCGGGGGACCGGAACTTGGGGTACTTGTACAACTGCTGGACTGCGGTACAGACATCTTTATACAAGATTAACGTCCTTTATTCTTCATACGGTTCACTTTACTATTTAAAACTGCAAACAAAAAAGAAAAAAATATACACCAACTTGACCAGTCTCAAACATTCATTTGACCTCAAAGTATATAGAATTAATCTGGAAGTGCAGGGGAAAAAACCATGACAACAAAAAATATCAAACTTACACGAATCTTTGATCGTTCCATCTCCATCGTCCGACAAATTATTGACATTTCTAGCTACTAAAACCCTCAACAAACTGTATTGACCAAAAAGGGCATTGAATGTGAATAAATATTACAATTAATCAGGAATTAGTAGCTAATAACTGTTTTGCTTTATTTATTTTTTAATAAAAAATCCCCTTTTTTATCCACATTTCCTTCAACAAATAACTCAACCTGTTATTTTATTAGAGCTTTTTATTGGAAATTATGATATGTATTTTTTGTTATGTAATCCAGTTGAACTAACCTACAGAATAATCACGTTAAATGTAAAAGTTTAGAGTTTAAACTTTTTGAACGAATAAAATGAACGAGACGATAGTGTTTTGTTTTTTGGTCGTCTGCGTTTTTGTCAAATCATATTTTTCTTTCTGGAATTTAAAGCTAGCGGCATTGGATCTCCTGTTTTAACAATATTGGGGTATTGTGGGAGAGTAGAGTTCGTTCACAATTCATATAAATATTGATGGCATGCTTTGTGTAGCGCGTACAGCGCGGCGCGGCACTCTACCCTCAACCATATGCCGCGGTTTATATGTGAAAAAATATTTTAAAGCACGTTTAACATGGTAGAGATCCATTTTAACATGTGAAGGATAGGCGTGCGCGCGGCATAATTAACGAGGGCAGCTTATGGGTAGGATTTAGGGTATGTGCGTTTTTTGCATAGACGTCTATGCGTTTTTTGCTGATACTTTAGTTGTTTGTAGCGCTGGAAGAAAATTTGAATTTTTTTGTAATTTGTTTCATTTCAGCTTTTTATTACCGTAAAGCTTCGAATAGAGTACGGGTGGGTTTCTATTAGTAAGTGGGTGGGGTAGTGGGGAAGGTTTCTTAATCTAGCGTGCGGGTCTGGGGGTTGAGCGCTGGATTTTAGATAGAATGCGGGCGTTCTATTAAAGACTTTACGGTATTCTTCATAACGAGAGGGAACCTGAGGGAAAGTAAAATTTTGAACGATAGAGTTTCTGGTAGAATGAAATATCAAATCCAACCATTTGACTTTTATGATGCCATGACCGTTGATCATTCTCGAGACCTTTAAAATTACCAAATACCTGTCCTATTCGAAAGAATTATGTTCGAAAAATGTATACGTAATGTAAGTTTGGGTATAACAAAGGTAAGTTAAGGTATAATTAGCAGAATATTTGATGGTGAGTGAATAATGTAATTAGGATTGTAAATCTGCAATTTTCGTGGGTAGCATGCATGCAGCGCAGCGTCTTTCCGCCTGTAAAGCTGAATTTTTAGTTGAGAATTGGTTCACTTGTGCTGGGTGAGCTGAAAGTTGAGTGGGCTTTTACTTCCGTTGTTGCTGTGACTTTAAGCCTAGCCAGGACCTTGCCTTCACATTTTGAGACCTTTAGCCTAATGATTATCGGATTTTCATAAGTTTTTTTAAAGCAAGCTTAACGAGGTTAATTATAATCGGTAGTCGGTCAGTATGGCAAATTACAAAGTGGCAAATTTTCGAAGTTAAAAATCGAAACCAAAATAGTCAAAGTGG
>JAQFZX010002857.1:0-15840 GCA_034682405.1 Hydroisotoma schaefferi | reverse complement strand
CATAACTCCTCGTAGATATTTAATCCTATTCACGACTTTACTTTTTACATTTGCTAAATGAAATTGAAAGTTAAGACTTGGGTCTAATATTATACCCAGATAACAAAATTGAAACACCCTTTCTATATTGTTACCACGAACACATATATGGTCAAATGTGTCCTCTTTCACGGACGTGTCTCTTTCTTTGTGAAACACCATTAATTTAGTTTTTTCGAATTTTATTTCAACAAAGGGGGAAGTGCACCAGTCACAAAACATTTCCATCTGATTAACTAATTTAGACAGTAGTGTTTTTGTGACAGTTCCATAGTCATATAAAACCAAATCATCTGTATAGAGCTCAAATGGACTAGTCAAAACACTCTTAACACTATTTATGTATAAGCTAAACAATAACGGTCCTAAGGACGACCCCTGTGGGACTCCTCTGTCCATTTCGTAATACTTGCTTCCTCCGTCTAACTTAAAATTACGCGTCAGCAAATTACTACTAAGAATATTGACATACCATTGCTCAATATTATATTCATTAATAAGTTTACTAACTAACAGGTCATGGTCGACAGTGTCGAACGCTTTCCTTAGGTCGACAAAAATGGCAACTACCTTTTGTTGCATAGACATTTCTTGTTTATTTCAATATAAAAATAATTTTATGTGCACTCTTCATACAAAACATAATTAAGATAATCCTCCGGAGGAAGAGTGCTAATGTAAAACGGAGGCGTGACCTGTACTATAGGGACGGTCCAAATAAGCGATATTAAAAAAACTGAATTTTGTGGGCTTGATTTAGCCCCCGTTTAGAATGTACAGTCAGTTATTTATAAAACTTATCCAGCAATTGACAGTGTTTGTAAGTTACTTTGGTATATTTCCGGTCCGATGGAATAAAAAACGAAGGCAGTTGGTTACAACCGAGAAGTTGAGGAATAGAAGCTATTGAAGTGCCCTTGGAACAACGATTCTTACATTGAAAACAGGGTGGCAGGCCTACAAGCTAAGGGACAACCAAAACTCGATTGACTTCAACCTAACACTCTCCGCCTTTCTTGTGGAGATTCTGGTTAATATCACACTACTACTGCAAGTACTCAGGTTTCATAAATGGATGGATCTTATCAATGCATTTCTACGCTATGTTATTGAAATACAGGCTAAGAATTAAGTAGTTTTATAAATAGATTGTGTAAAATCCCTGCATGATGCATGAGAATGCACTTTCACTCTTGTTAACTGGCTGGCTGTACCTCATGCTCATCGTTCACGCAATAACATAGAGAACGGTTGCAGTTTTTCCGGTTCCGTTTTTTGATATTACTGATTGGGGTTCTAACGCAGATTTAGAGTTTAGTTTAAAATGATGCCCATAAATTCAAAGGATATTTGGGCAGCCCCACTTCAGGGGGCGTGGTTGAAAACATATGGGATTATAGTACTAACTGGTACAACACTCCCTCCGGACCCACCGCGCTCACCCCGAGCACCTATCGCGCTCATTAAGAACACATTGCACGCTCTTCCCGTACACATCAAACACTCAATCCAGACACATTTCGCGCTCACTCCGGAAAGATCACGTGCTCACTCTGGGCACATCGTATGCTCACTCCGGATACATCGCGCGCTCACTCCGGAAGCATTGCGCTCTCATTTCGGACCCCTCGCGTGATTCCCTACACATCGAGCACTCAATTCAGATATATCAAGTGCTTGCTCCGCGGGGTCATGGGACGGACACTGGGTGGGGAGCAACGGGGGGGGGGGGTCATTTAAAACTATCGTATTGGAAATATTCTGAAATTCATGCCACTTTGTATTGATTCTTTGGTTAGATTTGTGGATGCCTGAACATGATCCTGAAACTTGTAAATGGAACCGATACTGGGACGGAAGTTTATCGCCACCTTTGTCCTACTCCAGATGGGAGGTCATTTAGTCATGCTTTACTGCATTCTGTTCCCATATTCCCCAATATTTCTTTCTGTTGGTTCTGTTCCCAAAATTCATGCAAGGTTGGTTCTTGGTAAAAGTGTTAGCTGGTCTGCTCATCTATCCGTACATACAAGTCCTGTGGACCACCGTCTATTTTACAGTCTCAAGATCCTCTCGTTCACATTTACAACGGGACTCCTCATAACTAAAGAGTTCCAACCTGGAAAAATGGGATACCTAACTGTGGACGAGTTCCGTGCACCTCGAAATATCATCTTGGAATACAAAAAGATGGAAATACTTCATTACAAAATGATGGATACCGGAGGGATCCTCGTTCTGCCGGTGCATGCTCTCATTGGACAAATCACGGTTGGAATCAATTACATTTTGATAACTAAGTGGAACAACTTAGGAATATTGACCATCGCTAACATGTCAATTTGGAGCGGGGGCGCACTAGCTTTCTGGATGGGCCTTCTGAACCTCGGGGGTCACTATAATATCCAATGGGTTAAGATGACTGGTACATGGAAAAACTTGGACTTTCATACCAAGCTTGATAAAAAGTACATTTCAAAATGCAGAAGGTCTCTGAAACCACTTAAGATTGGGACGGAAGGTCTGTTTACAATTAATAGACTAACTGTTCTCAAGTTTATACGTGGGGTCGTTAGGGGTACTTTCAGGGCACTACTCACGATCGGTAGGCGGAAGTAAATAAGACTATAAAGCGCTAAGTAAGAGGGAAGATTTAGATTCTGTGCCGAAGTATCTGCGAATTTCTCACAATGAGAGAATGCACATAGTAATTAGATAGTAGGGCTATGCTCTAAATTCGCTATTACGGTTTCTTGTGATTGTTAGATGCTAATTGTAAAATAGTAAGTTGTTTCCTGATAATTTTTGGGGTTATTATTGTAATCATATGCGCAACCAGAGTGGGTACAGGGGTACATTGAGCGAACTGGTTTCTTAATGTACCCACCAGACTTTTAGAAATGTCCCATCCTTTACATGTTCAACAGGCTCCGCCCACCAAAACCCCTGCCTATCCTTTAATGTTTTTGTACCCACTGGTACCCACTCGTGGTTGAACCTATGATAGTGACAAATCATCTTTATAATAAATTACAGTCAGGGGTACTTAGATTTCAGTGCCCTTCATTGGGAACTTTATAGGTAGGGTATTTAGGAAAAAATATCTATAAGGTACATGTTGCGTTGTTGCCCAGAATATGGCAGATCCCGAAAGTAAGTAATTTTTTATTTTCTTAAATATTTAACAACATTCAACTGAGCAGACAGACCTTAACCCGAAGTCTCAAGGACTGTGGACTGATGTTGGAGTTAGTTCGTCTTTGAAGTTAAATTATTTAAAGTTAAGACTTTAGGCCAAGTAAGGCTCTGAATAAAACCTTTACTTTTAGCGCTAACAAAGGATCGGTTTATTACTAGCATAGAGCTTTACAATCAAAACAGTCAACGGTTAATTAATTACATCCACTTAAAGTACAACCATTTATCATCCAAATTCAGCCCCGTCTACTTTCTCCTATTTTGTAAGGGTCGATCCGATCGATACTTAAAATTTTAACAACAAGCCTTACTCCAGTTAGACTGGCAGGAAGTGCGAGGAATTAATATGTGACTTGACATCAGTTTAAAAATGGTTAGGTTTTCGCATGGTTTTTATTAAAAATCTATCAGTATCATAAATATCAGAGGTCACAACGTCTGCCAGAAGAATAACTGAAGTATTCAAATGTCAAACAATGACAAGCGTTAAAAAACTATAAATTATTTTTAACAGGTCTATTAGAAGACAGTCCAATTGTGCCATAAAATCCAGAACAATGGCCCTCTATTAGAATTTAAATTTCAAGCTTGTTTCTTACACTGTCCATAAATCTTGCTATAAATCCTGCTGTGCATCCAAGCCATAAAAACGATAATATATAGAAATGTATTAGTCTCTAGATGGAGAAATATTTTTTCAAAAACGCAACTAATTATACCGAACTTTTCTATTCTCCTTGATAATTTGGCATGCAAGCCTGCATCTACAAACTAATCATAGGTCAAGCCAAGAAGTGGGAAGATAACAGGTTAAGAAGTGATCAAGCTGCAGTTGTTTTTGCTGCTGCTACTATTATAATTGTCGTTGTTAGTGCTACTTCGAAACTGTAGCAGGATAACTACATAGGTTGCCAAGATGTTGATAAGCTGGAAAGAAAAATTTGAAAGGCTTGTGAAAAATAAACTCTTATTAAAGATAAGCATATCAGAGTAATTGAGTAAGGCTTAGAGAGGCTCGCGGCTAGCTGTTCGGAGGAGGTTGTGAGATTTATTACCGTTCCAAGAAATCGATACGAGATTATAAACATTCCAAGGCCTCTCAGGCCAACTTCAGTGGTGGTCACTTCCGCCAGAAGGAACTGGATGGCCTTATCATTGAAATCCGGATCGATCCATTGATAACCCTTCGAATAAATGTAACTCTTGAACTGCTCTATCTGCATGCAAACCAACAAGTATCCCTTTTTAGCTTTGGATCGGGGTACAAATTGATTTGAGTTTAGTTAAAGGAGTTTCGATGATATGGATGAAACGGGATAGCCGTATTTTTCTATTTTTCACGTACTTTGGGACTTTCATGACAATACAAGAAGATTATAAGCTTACTTTTGTAGGTAACTTAGCCTGCCATACTGACATTTAATGGCACAGCCCATTTAGGAAATGTTTTAATCATTACCATTAATAACAAGTTTAGGAATTATGAGTGGAACGGGTTTCATCAATTACTTTTTTCACCCTGAGTAAAATATCTTGATACGACCAACTAGTTTTTAAACGATTAATAACTAACCTGCCGATGTGCTTGAGCAGCCGGGATTAGAAATCCGATGTAAAACATCAAATAATAAACCATCATAACTCTCTCCAGCCATTGTTTCCCATCCAGTTCCAGAATATCCATGACAAAAAGGGTTGCGAAAGATATTGACGAGGTTACATAAACCAGGACCTCGACACCCACAACTTGATTCATCTTATCTACCAATCTGTCTAAGTTTCTGTACTTTTCCACCAGCTAAAACATTCTGATTGATTAGTACCTATTCAAATCCACCTATAGTTTGTGGCTTACGAACCCTTCTTGAAACTCTTTATTAATTCTATACCTTTTTTAAACTTGGAAGACTCCTCCCAATGACGTCGTCATGATTGATATCGTTCCAAAACTCGTTACTTAAAGCGTAAATGGATAAGCAGGAAACGGCAAAGAACAAGTCGGTGGAATGATACGCTAGCGTTCCACACCAGTGCCAGGTTATGTAAACCAATGCCAAGGACAGCTTCAGTCCATAGCCATAGTTTTCAAAACTCCCGAGATCGGAATAAAATTGTAAGCAAAGTCTCTTGGCCGCGAGGTCCACAATTGAAGTGGAGTTTCCTCCTTGTTGGTTGAGTTTTAGTAATTCGTGATAGCTGAGAAATCTGTAGGTAAAGACCAAAATCTGAATACTGCATACAACACCTATGGAGTACTTTATCTAGAGGAAAAACGGAACGGTAAATAGAATTTTATTAGTGAAAACTTCAGGTAGATACTTGTAATAGTTTTTCAACGGTATAACTAACTTTTGAGGATAAGGTTGAAGGGATGTCTTGGGTGTTGTGGCGATTAGAATTAGCAGCTTCAAAAAATAATTGGAGTAATGACTTTACTCCACCGGAATTGCGTAGACAAAGTACGGAGAAATAAATGCATACAAAATTGTATCCAACAGAATTGACGAGATTATAGATACGAGATGGGTCCTGTTTTATATTGGATCCGGAAAAAGCATCCCAAATTGAGTAGAAGTAGCTTACACCACTAATAAAGTGAAATATCCAGCAAAATACCTGTAACATTATTTATCTAAGTTAGACAGTCAGTATATGAAGCCAGTTATTATGTGGTAAAAATGAAAAGAAACTCCATAAGGAGAATTCCCCACAAAAGAAAGATATATGTGCAGGGTTTCCCGTTTTAATTCCTCATGGGGAATAATTACCCTTCGGTTTAAGTCCACTTGTTCATGTTAATAGAATGTATAATTTACTCTCCCAGGAAAAAAAACCCCAGGGGAATTAGAACGGTTTTTAAGTCATTTAAGTCCTTATAAGTTCCTGATTACCTTTTGAATCACGTTGGTACTAAACTCAAGCTGTCCAGCGGTAGAAACCTTTAGATGAAACGGTAGAATGAAGAAATATGACATGAATTTCGACCAAGTATAGAAAACTCCGAAGGTTTCGAGAGGAAAGGGACAAGTCACCTTTGTAAGTTTGTTAGGAGGCATGCTGAACATTTTGAAGTTTGATTTATAAGGTTCCACATTTAAGATTTTTCCATCCCTTTTCTCAAAAACTTTTATCATTTCGAAAAGACTATTCTTCCTAGCGAACCTTAAATAAATCTCGGAACTGTTATTTGCTTATGGTAAGAATCGGGGACAGTTTGGTTGAAGACTGTTTGATGTCTAAATTGAATTAGCAGAACTGGAAATGAAAAAGAAACGAGTAGGACGTAATACTAGATGAGATTAGGGTGGTTCTTTGCAATTAGGAAGCAGTTTATTATTCAATTAGACTAAAAGTTTGATTATGGATCGGACAAGAGGAATCTGCTTGGGATAGTTGGCGATATTAACGATTATATGTCCAGCTAGCACTTTTTCAGTTTCGGGGAATAAGTATAATTGAGAGTTAATCTTCTGGATAGGGGTTAGTAGTTAACTCGGGGTTCACCTAAGTGTTTTCATAAGATTTAGCTTCCTTTTAATGCTGTCGATTTAGAATTTTAAATGCAGGGTACAACTGACTTTCGAATCCCACAAAATTGAATAGAAGCTCGAGTTGCAGTGTGATGATGGATGCTAACATGAGTGTGCAAAAGTATACAAAACACTTGTATGTGGAGAAATGAAATATTACAACGCGTGGTATTTTAACACATCAATATGAAGTATGAAAAGTGGGGAAAGTTCAACATATTTCTAAATTACAATAAAGGCATCCAATAATGTTAGAAATCAGTCTGCCCAAAATTGGTAAATTTTATTGATAAAATGGTTGATGGAGAACTGCCTTTCTTTTTATTACAAATCCACAATGTGTAAATTATCTTAGTTTAAGTTGTTATTAAGCTACAGTTATTTGTATTAGTAGTAGTAGTAGTATTGCTACTTTGAAATTGCAACAGGATCACTACGTATGTGGCCATGATGTTGATTAGCTGGAAAATAAACATTTTCACAATGTTAATCATCAATAAAATGCATAACAAAGTTTAATGAAATTGTAAGATAAACTTCCCAGAGTTATCGATTGATTGTTTTTTTACCGTTCCAAGAAATCGATAAGAGAGGACAAACATTCCTAGGCCTCTTAGGCCAACTTCAGTGGCGGTCACTTCTGCCAGAAGGAACTGGACGGCCTTATTATTCAAATCTGGATCGATCCATTGATAACCTTTCGAATAAATGTATCTCTTGAACTGCTCTATCTGCATGCAAACCAATCACCATCATTTTTTAACTGTAATTCTAGTTGAAAAGGTTGTAATAATAGAATAAACGGTGCACTAGGATTTTTCACGTGCTTTGTGACTGTCAATATAAAATTAAATTATGGTGATTCCTTAAAGCCTCTTATTAAACTTAAAAGATATTTAATGGTGCGGGTAATTTTCCTCCTTTTTTAGTCACTTAGCATATCATTTAAGAAGGTAACGGTCGTTATAAATTACTATTTTCCCCGTGAATAAAATATGCTGTTGCAATCAAATACTTTTTAACCCCATTATTTAACCGATTCAACAAACCTTCCAATGTCCTTGGGCAGCCGGAATGAGAAATCCGATGTAAAACATCAAATAATAGATCAGCCTAAGCCTCTCGAGCAATTCTGCCCCGTTCAGAATTTTCATGACGAAAAGGGTCACAAAGGATATTGAGGAGGTTACATAAACCAGAAACTCAACACCCACAACTTGATTCATCTTATCTACCAATCTGTCTAGGTTTCTGTAGCTTTCCACCAACTAAAACATTTCATGATTGATTTAATATGCAATTTTTGTGAACCTCTGTAAAAACGTTATTAATTTAATTCCACCTCTTTCAAACTTTGGGAACTCCTCCCTAAAATATCGTCATCGGAATGATTAATATCCGTCCAAAATTCGTTACTTAAAGTGTAAAACGATACGCAAGTAACGGCAACGAACAAGTCGGTGGAATGATACGCCAGTTTTCTACACCATTGAAAGGTCATGTAGAGCAATCCCAACGACAGCTTAACCCCATACCCATAGTTTTCGAAATTTTCGACATCGGAATAAAATTGTAAGCAAAGTCTCTTGGCCGCGAGGTCAACAATTGAAGTGAAGTTTTCTCCTTGCAGGAGTTTTAATAATCCGTGGGAGCTGAGAAATCTTAATGTACAGACCAAAATCTGTATAGTGCATAGAACACCTATGATGTATTTTATCTAGAGGAAAAACGGAACGGTAAATATAATGTTATTCTTCAAGTTCAGGTAGATACTTTGTAGATAGTTATCAACGGTGACGGTAGAAAACTAACTTTTGAGGATAAGGATGAAGGGATGTCTTGGATGAAGTGGCGATTAGAATTAAAATTAGCAGCTTCAAAAAATAATTGGAGTAAGGACTTTACTCCACCGGAATTGCGTAGACACAGTACGGAGAAATAAATAGATACAAAATTGTAGCCAATTGAATTAACGAGATTGTAGATATTAGATGGGTCCTGTTTTATGTTGGATCCGTAAAAAGCCTCCCAAATTGAAAAGAAGTAGTTTACAAGATTAAAAAAGTGAAATATCCAGCAAAATACCTGAAACATTATTTAGCTAAGTTAGACAGTTAGTAGATGAAGCCAGTTATTATGTGCTAAAAATGAACAGAAACTCCATAAGGAGAATTCCCCACAAAATCAGTATAGAAGTGTAGAGTTTTACGTTTTAATTCCTCATTGGGAATAATTACCCTTCGGTTAAGTTTACTTGTTCATGTTAATACAATTTATAATTTACACTTCCAAGTAATAAAACCCCAGAGGAATTAGAATATAAAAGTCATAATAAGTTGCTGATTACCTTTTGAATTGTGTTGGTATTTAACTCAAGCAGTCCAGCGGTAGAAACCTTAAGATGAAATGGTAGAATGAATAAATATGACATGAATTTCGACCAAGTATAGAACACTCCGAAGGTTTCCAGAGGAGGACAAGCCACTTTCAATTTTTCGGGGGGATTGTAGAAGTTTTCATAGTCGGATTTCTTTGTTGCCACAATTAGGATTTTTCCATCCATTTCTCCAAAGACTTTTGTCATTTCGAAGGAACTTTATTCTTCCACGCTTACCTCAAACTAATACGAAACTGCTTTAAACTATTGCTTGACTCTGCAACAAATTCGTATCGAAGGGCAAAGAGTTTTGTACGTCTTTTTGATGTCAAGGGGGAAATTATACTAATGCAAATTGCGAAAGTTGAAGCATAAAGAATTACAAAACATTTAATGTTTGAAGATTAGAGGGGTTGGGTACGTACTTTGACAATACTTCAATATTGAATTAAGACAGATTTTATCTCAAATGACCAGGCCGAGGCTGACAAAATAAAATTAAGTGGTAGTTCGGCATTAATATAATTCAGGTTAAATGATTTTAGCAAATAACTTATGCTGAAGCAAAATTAAACTTACCAAGGTTAACAAACAACCAGGGAAAAGTAAACTCGATCAAGGTAAAATTCATCGTAAACTTTTAAACTTAGAATACCTTACACCCCTCAAGCAGGAGTACGCCTTGAACGTTGCAGACAATATTATTTGTAGAGGTAATCATTGTAAATAAACGATTAGTATTTGTAACATTAATGATTTAGAACTTTATGGTTGGATAGATCGGAATAAAGTGTAAGAATATACAGAACAGGATCGTTAGGATAGACGATTGTACACAGAAAATACCTGGATCTTCAAACTGATTACCTTATTAAATTCGACAAAATATTCTTGAGGTCGATTGATGCCTTTTGTCTTATTAAGTAAAGATTAACAAGGGAAAGGAAATGTGGCTTAAGGAGTAATTGAGCTGCAGTTCTTATAATTGCTAGTATTATTAGTATCGCTGCTTTGAAACTGCAACATGATCACGACATACGTTGCCAAGATGTTGATAAGCTGAAAAGAACATTGGATAAGGTTACTGAACGGTTAAGCTTCACAGAGTTATCGAAGGTTGTTTATTACCGATCCAAGAAATCGATAAGAGATGACAAACATTCCAAGGCCTTTTAGTCCAATTTCAGAGTCGGTCACTTCCGCAAGAAAGAACTGGATGGCCTTGTCGTTTAAATCTGGATCAATCCATTGATATCCCTTTGCATAAACGTACCTCTTGAACTGTTCTATCTGAAAAGCCAAAGAGTATTACTTTCCTGAAGGTTCGAAATTTAATTTATTTAGAGAACGTTTGTAGCATCCTCTCCTTCTTAGTCCTTATTCCTTCAACGTTTTACCAATACGTATAGACCAGAGTTTCTAAGTGTGTGAATTGCCATTACAAACTGATATTTAAAGAATTTAAAGAGGTCAAGAGCATTCAATAGGGTTTGTTACGGCCAAACATGCTACGGTCGTCAGCAGTTATTTTACAAGTCTAACGTTTTCTGACGTCCCCCTTGCTCAAGCAAGAAGCCAATTACATTACTTTTACCCAGCCTTAAATTTGGTAACTTGTAGTTAACCCATCCAGTGAAAGACCCTTAAATGCTCTAACGTATTTTGTAGAAGTGGGCGACCACCTTACGTCACTTATTACTACAACGGCAAAGTAGTGGAACAAGTTTCGAAGTGCATAAACCTTAGCAATACATTTTCATGCTCGGAAAAATTTCTGTGGTGGCTGTACAATGGTAAAAAAAAGTCAAGAATCGCTATTGGGATCACATTTAATGTTTACGGGGGTCGAAACTGCAAACCTGGGAGGGCTGGTGAAAACTATTTGATACAATAACTAGGTCATCTTTAATGTACGCGTCTCCCGTATGGGCGCTTAACTATTGAGATAAAATCGAAACCTTGCAATATATGTTCCTTAAACGTGCGTTACTAGATCAACACCAAACTACATCGTCCGAGCAGAATGCTGTAGGGTGAAACTGTCATTGAAAGTCCTTCGACAGACATTGTGTTATTAGTACAAAATGGTATCCGTGCCGGAAACCCGACTACCACGAATCTGCCTGCAGCGCCGCATGCAGCTAGAGAGAGCAAGCAGCATATAGTGATCCTTTCTATAACTGGATCAGTAATTTGAGGCAAATCTTGGACCCAGTTAGGGATGGGTGAGCTCTGGGAGGGAAAAGATCAAATTGTAATAATACCGAAATTTTAGACCATTCTTGAAAATTACCAGCAGTATTTCATCCAAGACGACCTGAGACGAATCGATAATAGCATCTTCTACGCCTTTTATAGCCGTATCAAAACAGGTTTCGAGACCGAAAAGTATTTAGAACAAACCTGGAACCCAGCAAAGCTCAGAATAATTACCCAGCTGAGATGGGTAGGAACCTCATTCAACTTTAAAAAATTAACTACAAATAAACAAAAACAACCAATATGACATCTTTAACCTACTAAGTACGATGATTTGTATCATTTCCTACTCGAATGTCCCATCCTTAAGCCCTACCGTTCGTTCAATTTCCAGAAATATAACATCGCCCACCCTACTTGGTACACCCTACTCCGTAATCCAGATGAAGGAAGGATAAATGACCTATTCTACTTTACAATCAATCGCTCGCTGAAGCTGCGGGTCTAGAGCAGAGACGAAATTTAGACATGTAGGACTATTGCAAATTTTTGTGAAGAAAATCATAAGCTATGACCATTTTGAATTATATAATTTACTGACTTGGCAAAACTACCACGAAACATAATACAACTACCCTGCATGCATGATTACGCCAATTGTAAACTTAATTAAATTTGATCTGAAAGTGTTATGGGCGATGTCTCAAAGAATACTGAATAAACTCAAAGCTCAAACTCAAGTACTCTACCTTCCTATGCCCTTGAGCAGCCGGGATGAGGAATCCGATGTAAAATATCAAATAATAAACCATCAAACCCTTCTCCAGCCATTTTTTTGCATTCAGAATGTCCATTACGAAAAGCGTTGCAAAGGATATTGACGAGGAAACATAAACCAAGATTTCGATTTCTAGAATTCCGTTCAGTTTATCCACGAGAGTTTCTAGTCCCCTGTATTTTCCCAGCACCTGAAACATTCATGCGAATAATTCGTGGTTCTATAATTAACGTTTTTATCATATGTAAAAAAGCTCTAGGTTTGGATAAGTTAAGGATCCAAATGTGAGCTTTTTAGGCCCTTAAGTAACATTAGAAATACCTTCTTCAAACTACGAAAAGTCGTCGGACTATCATTGTCATCTTTTTGATTAACATCGGTCCAAAATTCCGTACTTAAAACGTAAAAGGATAGTAATGAAATGGCAATAAAGAAGTCAGTGGAATGGCTTGCTAGATTTGCAGACCAATTCCAGATGAGATAAACCAAGGCCAAGAATAGTTTAAAGCTATGGCCATAATTGTCAAAACTACTTAGATCAGAGGCGAATCGATTAAATAATTCCTTCGCCGCCGGGTCCACAATCGTTGACCTTAAGGTCGAGTTTCCACCAAGGTTAAGAATTTCTAGGATATGGTTCTGTCTGAGGAATTCCAACGTACAGACAAAAAGGTGAATGCCGCAGAGACAGCTCATTAAATATTTTATCTAGAGCAAAATCATAACCGAATGATTATTAAACGGTTTCGTGAACTTTTCAAAGATACTGGTGTCGTTATTTAATAAGTTTAATATGAATGATTCAAAATGATTGAAACTCACTTTGTAGGGTATGACAGGTATGCCCTCTGGTCTTTGAAGACAAACAGCTTCAGAAACTACTTTTAACAATGATTTTATTCCTCCCGAATTGCGTAGACAAAGTACGGAGAAGTAGAAACAAGCGAAATAATATCCACTAGCATAAATTAGACCATAGATTTTAGTTGGATCTTCCTTCAGATTTAGTTCTGACAAAGTATACCACATAATTGAGAAGTATTGTCCAACGTTAAAACCGTGGAGTATCCAGCAGAATACCTGGAACCATTATTTAAAACATGAAGCCAATCAAAAGCTTGAAATGGAGTAAAATCAGTTTAGATAGCTTCATTTTTGTACTTTGAATTCGTAATAAAGTTTGTAAATACCTTTTGAAAAACGTTGGTCTTAAACTCAATCTGTCCAGTGGAGGAAACCTTGATATGAAAGGGTAAAATTAAGAAATATGACATGAATTTGGACCAAGTAAAGAAAACTCCGAAGGTTTCCAGAGGAAAGGGACAAGCTTCCTTCAGTTTGTTGGAGGAAATGTATAAACTTTTGAAGTCTGATTGGTTTTTTTCCACTTTAAAGATGTGTCCATCCACTTTTCTATAAATTTTGATCGTTTTAAAGCAGCTTTATTCTTCCAAGCTCACCGCAAACTATTGAGAAATGACTTTAAAACATTGGTAAATTTGTGCAACAAATTTAGACTGGATGGAGCAAATTTTGATGCTGGCCTATATTAATGTGCTTATCATATCAAGGGTGACATTTTACTACTGCAAACTGCGAAAACTGATGCAGTTAGCATTGGAATATATTTATGTTTGAAGAAGAAGAGAGGGTGGGGCTCGCCTTTGGACATTTTAATATTGAATTACAATGCATTTATAGTCCATAAACCAGGCAGAGGCTTACACAATTAATTGAAATGGTAATTCAGTAATATTATCCCTTTAAATAACAACCTTTTTCGTATAGGTACTCTTGACGCTTAAAATTCTCAGAATTGAATAGAGGCCGGGTATACAAATTGGAGGAGTTGTGGTAGGTTCACTATCCGTTAAATACGAGTTTTTGCTGCTGTGTAGGAAAACTATTTCTCCACTAGAAGAGTTGAAGTCGGAAAGGCTGTATTGGTAATAAAATGGGCGTAAACGGATTCAATTAAAATTAGTTTATTTATGAAAGTGTTGGTTTTATTGGAAAAATGTAAGAATAAACTTAATAAATTAGAATTACAAATTATCATAAACGTAAGTGGGATTCCGGACTTAATTGTATTGTATTCCATGGGCTAATAAATGGTATTGCATGAATTTTATAAATGTAGTTAGCCTATTTTAGGATAAATGATTTTAACAAGTAATTCAAGTTAGCAAAATTACAGAATGTTTGCACTCTTCATGGACAGTGCGATGGAAATTCAATAATTTCATAAAGGAAACTTATCAATCATTGACTAAATGGGAATGCAAACGGAACGGTTATATCATACGTCATATCTGATTTTGACCTCATCAATTGCCGTAGTTCCCAAAATAATGCCCACTACCTTTCTATGTTAAAATTAGGAGTTTACCCCATCTTGTCCATGTTAGTATACTTTCCAATTTTTCTTTCCAAGTAATAATTCCCCAGGGGTATTATTTCGGGAAATATGATATAAAACTGAACGTTGAGTGCAAAGAGGGATGAGCATTCTGACGTTTAATCCTTTTAAATATGGGTTAATCTGCCTTTCTTCACTAAATTCCACCAAACCTAAAGACACAAAGTATTCGAACAAAGTACTCGTCCATAATTTTAAAAGCAGGATGGGTACAACTGACTTTCGAATCCCACAAAATTAAATAGAAGCTTGGGTTGCAGTTTGACGATGGATGATAACATGAGTAGCAAAAGTATACAAAAAATTCGCAGTGGGGAAATAAAATATAACAACGCGTGGTGTTTTAACACATCGAACATGAAGTATGAAAAGGGGGTAAAGGCCAACGTATTTATATACTAGAATAAAGGTATGCAGTAAAATGTTAGAAATTGGTCTGCCCAAAATAAGTAATTTTTTATTGATAAAATAGTTGATGGAATACTGCCTTTCCTTTTAGTAAAAACCCACAATGTGTAAGTTATCTTAGTTTAAGTTTTAATTAAGCTACAGTTATTTTTATTAGTAGTATTGCTACTTTGAAACTGCAACAGGATCACTACGTATGTGGCCATGATGTTTATAAGCTGGAAAATAAACATTTTCCCAATGTTAATCATCAATAAATTTCATTACAAAATTTTATCAAATGGAAGAGTTTCACAGAGTGCTTGATGGATTGTTCATTACCGTTCCAAGAAATCGATAAGAGATGACAAACATTCCTAGACCTCTTATGCAAGTTTCCAGAGGAAAGGGACAAGCCACTTTCAGTTTGTTGGGAGGAAGGTAGAAGTTTTTATAGTCGGATTTCTTTGTTGCTACAATTAGGATTTTCCCATCCATTTCTCCAAAGACTTTTGTCATTTTGAAGGAACTTTATTCTTCCACGCTTACCTAAAACTAATACGAAACCACTTCAAAACATTGAATGACATTGCAACCAATTCGTATCGAATGGTAAAACGTTTTATACGTCTTTATGATGTCAAGGGGAAAATTATACTAATGCCAATTGCGAAAGTTGAAGCATAAAGAATTGCAAGATATTAGATGGTAGAGGGGTGTTGTACGTAAGTAGACAATACGTAAATATTAAATTACCTTAGACTGATTTGATCACAATGAACTAGGCAGACAGAGGCTTACAAAATTAAATTAAGTGGTAGTTCAGCAATAGTATCGTATGTATGTTTTGAGGTGTGGATGACATATCGATATAAAACGACAGCCACCCATGCAGCGCAGGCCACACGGTAGG
>JAQFZX010002856.1:0-15840 GCA_034682405.1 Hydroisotoma schaefferi | reverse complement strand
CGTCAAATGATACCGCGACAAATGATACCGCGTCAAATGATACCTGGCGTCAAATGATACCGCGACAAATGATACCTGTCAACCGTAAAACTTCAATAGTGCCCCTATATACATATATCGAACTCACCCTGTATTTTGAAATAACCTTCTTTGAAACTCGTTAAAAGTCGTTAGATTTAAAGAATAAGTTGATTCGGTAGGAATATGAGTGGATCAGTTGGTCGTTTATTACCTTCCGGGGCTGAAATACCACCCCCGACCTCAAGGATTTTAGCGAAATCTGTGCAAAGTTGTGTAGTAATTTATATGAGATATGCTGTAGCATTTTGCTTGGTTATGTTTATTGGAAATACGTCCATGTATATCATCATTTCATTATCTTTAACAACGCTTGAGTTCATGTATACTCTATAACTACAAAAGCTATGAATTAGTCTCTTTTATTAATAAACCCTCAACGGGGTTCGGGTTTGGGGAACTCCATAACTTCAGAAATGACTGATCAGATTGCATTGTAAAAGTTGTAAATGAATGAATAGGAATAGATGTGTAGGGGAATGAAATGCCCACAGCCCACTGGACAAAAAATCATGAACAAATCCATAAAAACTAACCAGCTGAATTAATATCTATATACCTAAGTAAAGTTTCCTTACTTTATTCCTGGAATATCTTGAGTTAACTGCAGACCTACCTAACTACAAGGTCAGGGTCACATTTATCCTAGAATAAATATATAAAGATATTGGTTAGAGTTCCCCTCATAGCATTTGATATTTTGTAACTCTTATAGGGTTGTTACTTATGTTTTTAAAACGGCTGACAACCCTGGTAATCGGTTTCCTATCATTGTACATTGGACACAGTTACTACTACTACCCGAGTGAAGAAACCCTGCCCGACCCTATTTGCCCGACCCTTAAGTCCCCAAGAATGAGTAAAAACCTTAAAGCGTTGGTGCTAGGGGCTTCAGGTGGGATTGGGAAGTCAATCGTAAAGGCCCTGGCCAGTTGTCCAGATTTTGACAAAGTGACCTTAATAGGTCGGCGTAAGATTGACCTCCCGACCTCAACCAATGAGCACAACTATGCCAAGTTCACTCAAGAGGTACTGGACTTTGGGGATATCCCCCAGGGAGGGGCCCTCTTCAGGGATAACTTTGACGTCGGCTTTTACGCCATCGGAGTAAGCACCACTAAAGTTTCGGAGGCGGAGTATCGAAAAATAGAGTTGGATAACGCCCTAGCCCTTGCGGCCCTTATCAAGGAAGGGGGCTGTGATAACCTCCACTGGGTCACTGGACAGGGAACGGATAAGAACTCGTGGTTTCTGTTCGGGAAGGTCAAGGGTCAGGTGGAGGAGGAGGTTGGGAAGATGGGGTTTAAGAGAGTGACCTTCTACAGACCTGCAGGGGTCCTTACTTCCGATAACTCGGGGATGGTTGCCAAGACCTTTACGGCTGTTTTTAAGGCTGTGGATGTCGGACGTTGGATGACCGTTGAGGCTGACCTTTTGGGGAAGGTCATGGTGGCTAATTCTCTCAAGGAGGTGGATAACAAGGTCGAGATATTTGAAAACTCTAGGATTAATCGGATGGGAAAGGCTGGTTATTCCGCTAAATAAATCAATTGGTAAATGTCTCGGATAACAATTACAGTCTCATTTTGCCTAAACAGTATTAAACTTGCGGAGTATTGATCATGTATTAAAAACTTTATAAGTTTCCCATGATATTATTAGCATTAGCATACAAATTGTAATTGTAATTAAATTAATCCAAAGAATTAAAACATCATTGTGCCTTATTGTTTGACTCAAGTTGTAATTAATTGGAGTGGGGATTTAATCGATAAAGGATAGGTATGCGGGATAATCAAGAAGGGCGTCTTATGAGCCAGGATTTAGGGTAACTTGTAATAATTGTAATGTGTAATTATTGGAGCCTATAAGGATGTTTTTTTACCCTCACGGGTCACTCTATAGTCGAATTAGCTAGATCAGTTCATCAGTTCTACTTAAAGTTTAAAATCCTCGTTCGTTCATTCCTATAAATAATAAATATCCCTTATTATTGGTGAAGGGTTTCAAAAGGTAAATCTGTCGCGTACGTACAATCCTGGTAACTTTTCCATCCCTTGATAATAAATCCCATTCAAATTATCCTTACAACATTTTATATTTGTTTATTCATAAAGGAAGGTTATTTCTGGCACACAATTAATACTGAAGAATACGATTGATTGATCATAAAATATTTGGAAAGAATACAAATTGTGAGTTTTAATGAAACATTTCAACATTAATTTTCCTCACAGCCTCCGTTTCTGTAAAATACGATCTTTTGTATGCAAATTCGAACAATGTGGGAATAGAGTGTCCTTCCCAACGAAGGCTGCGTCAGACTTGTAAATATAAACTAAAATAGTACAACACAGCATCCCTGAAACCAATCGTTAAAAGCCATTTTTCATATCCGATTGTTCAGCCAGTATTGTTAATGAGAAACGGAGTAATTAAACCAAAATGGGGTGCATATAAGAACCCATTTCTCCATCCATTCTAACAATTCTGTAGTATCAAATCGTTCGTTTCGTTATCAAATCCTTCCATCAACAACTCCGGTCATGAGGGTCAAACGGCACACCCTCCTTCTCTCCGCCCTCGCTTCTCTAATCCTACTCGTAATATAAACCACAACAAAGGGTCTTAACATTTTCGAATTGGAGTAAAAGTCTGCTTATGCTTGAGGTTTGTTGTGTGTTTTAGTTGGGACTGTCCACTGCAGCCTCACCCTCCTCCAAGGCTGATCACACCCCAGTCAAGTAAAACAGAGACATAAAGCTCATTATATTATGTAAGGATAAGCAGTTAATATTGAATGGACTTTGTAGGGAGGTTGGAAGGGTCAAGGGTCATGGGGTCCCCTCCCACCTCCGCACACCCCTTCTCTTTAAACTCAAACTTTGGAGAGCCCAGCTTAAGAAGAGGTTGCCTGAAAGTGCTGAATTGAATAATTACATAATGGAGGAAAGGATAAGGTCTTCTGGTCCGGTCAACGCTGTATTTAGAAAGTACAAGATCGGAGCGTCGTCGGCCAAGCGTCTCCCACGAGACGTCCGGGTAAAGAGGGAGGAATCTGAAGAGTATTCTGAGGAGGAGTACACTGAAGCTCCGGATTTTGAGGATCTTGAGGGTCGAAATCCGCATGATGACAGTCGGGAATATTGGCACAAGGTCACCAAACCTAAGATAGAGGCAGAGAAGAAAAGGAATGCGGAACGGCATAAGAGGATTAAGGCTGAGATTGCAGCCGTGAAGGAAGAGCAGTGCAGGCTTTATAACTACCAATGTGACGGATGAAACCCCCCCCCCCGTCCCCACAAGAGGACCAATTATAAAAATACGGATTTATTTTAACAAATGAATGAACATTATTATACTTATTCAGTATCAATAAATAAAGGAGTGGAGGTTCCAATCCAAGAGTCCGTTCCACTTTTAATGTTTGTTGATTCATAAAGATTGGAAGTGAAAGTAGGAATAAATAACGTCCCAAATGCGGTTGTGGGTGGTTCTGGATAACAATATTTATTAGTCTTATCTCATAATTCACCAGAAATCAGTGTTTTTTTTAACTTAAAGGTACATTTTAGTAGGTTGTAAGGCTCCCCTGATTCCGATTGAAAGGAGGATAAGATGTCTGAGTTGTGTAGGTATTTTACCAAGGGATCTCCTGACCGTCGTACTGGTAAAATCGACCGTTATCTGCCTCTCCTAGTTTCTCAACCACGGTCAAAATCCCACCAGCACTCCCTTCTACGGTCAGAGGGGCCATTTCTCCACCCATTTCCGTTTTGACCCATCCGGGATGCATCAACACGGTCAATATCCCCTTGTCCTTTAGCTCAAGGCTTAGGCACTTACTACCCATGTTTAGGGCCGTCTGAATATTTAAAAAAACACGAATATAAATCCCCCCTTATCCTTGGACATTTTAAAACGGTGCGTTTTATATCCTTACTTTGCTAGTTCGATAAGCATACATCCCACCGCCCGAGTTATCACCGATCGATCCCACTTTTGTGGAAATGTTGAGAATCGTGGCTTTAGCAATCCCCAATGGGGCTGAATTGGCCCCCTTACTTGCTTTCTCCAATAAGGGCAACAGTGCCTGGAAATACCGGAGTTTTTATTCAGGTTTTTATTCACCTTTAGAGAGTTATTATATTTAATTATTAAATACTAAATACCACCTTGATCAAGAACAAAGGGGCTACTGTGTTGACCTCCAAGTGGTACATGAGGTTGGCCTTATCCAAAGTGTAGATAGAGTCGGCGGCAGGTTTGGTCAGAACGGCGGCGTTATTGATAAGCAGGTTGACCCCTTCACCCCCTGTTATCTCGTCCACTTGATCGGCAAACGCTCCAAATGATTCTGTGTTCTGGATGTCTAAAAATGTAATAGTTTGCAATACTGTGTATTACCTCATGTGAGTATTTTTAGAAATTGAAAGATAAGATTTACCCAGTTTTAGAACGTGTAAATTGACATTTGCAGCTTTCAATTCGTTCAAATCCTTTATTAAAGTAGTAAGAATAGTACATTTTAGTTTATTTGTAATTGAAAGTTATGTTTGATTTTGTTTTGATGTTATTGGATGTTGAAACCTTAGCGGAGGGAGGGTCCCTGCAAGTTGCGATAAGGTTTTGGGGACTTAAGCGTTCCAGCGTTTGCTTAACAAGTTCCAGACCGATTCCCCGGTTGCAACCTGTGATAACCACGTTCTTCGATAGGCTCATCTTCTTATCTTTTAGCTGGGGGGATAAGGCTTAACTAAATATTGAGTGTTATGGGATGATATATTCCTGTATTAGAGAATTAGTACCAAAACCACGAGATATTTTGTACTGTAAAGGAAATAGTAATAGTATGAAGGTATTTGATTCAGTAAGGAGTAAGCTGACTGTGTAGCCTTGAAGGTGACAAAAAGTGGGTGGTTTGGTCTATCTCTCTCTATAGGTTTTATCCAGGTTGTTGTCCAGAAATTCCGATGCCGAGACTATCTAATCTACTCAATTAAGGAGGATAATATCCCTGGCTAAGAATATTTTGTCCATGTAACCTGGAGGAGCATTTGGCTCAAATCCTGAATCCTTAACCGCCGTATATACATTTCTAACATAGTTTCCCATATCATTTCGTGTTCATTTTGTTCCAATACTTTCCCATTTTGTGGTCACTGTGTTCCAAATAAGTTGGCTTTATTAAAATGTAGGGGACATTGGGGGGATGAAAGCTCCAAGGATGCACGTATTTATACCTTTTAATGAATGAAATCTACGTGAAATAAATGGAAGGCAGGCTAATCCTTTCCTCTACGTGTCTTTATTTATTAATATTTTATTTCCGTAAAAGCCGTAAAAGGTGGAGTAGTATCCCCCTAGCTACAACCTACCACTGCAGCTCTTCACCATCATACTGTAGAAATCGTCCATTGTCCCTCTCCCCAAGTTTCCCCATAACTTTGACCATTCCTGACACACTGTCTTCCACAGTTAGGGGGGCCATTTTGCCCCCAAGGTCAGTCTGGACCCAACCTGGGTGAAGGGGCACTGTCAATATCCCCTTCCCCTTTAGTTCAACGCTCATGCACTTTGTTGCCATGTTTAGGGCACTCTTTAATAAAAAAAACTCTGTTAAAAGCCTGTAATTAATTAGTAATTAATTAACCAAGTTTGTGTAATTACTTTGCTGGTTCTGTAAGAATAACTGCCCCCAGGCTTGGGACCTCTGGCGCAGTCTTCGATGGAAGCAAGTCTAGTGCTTATATTTACTATTGCAGCCTTCCCAATACCCATCGGAGCCGAGGGGACCTTCCCACTCGCTTTCTCCAACAGGGGCAGAAATGCCTGGGTCAAGAGGTCAAGAGGTCAATAGGAATTTAATATAGATAGATACTCAAGGATTAAATATGATGTCCCGTACCTTGGCTAGGAATAGGGGTGCCAGGGTATTGTTTTCGAAATGGAGGATAAGGTCAGCCTTATCCAGGTCAAAGATGGAATTAAAAGAAGGCTGGGAAAATATCCCAGCATTATTTATAAGAAGGTTCAGCCCGTCATCTCCCGTTAGTTTGGCCACTTCTGTTACGAAATCCCCGAACTTATCCGTTTCTCGGATTTCTAATTCCCAAAAGGAGAAGTTCAGTTGGTAAAAATTCGTTAAAAATGGAGTAAAAAAACTTTAACCTTACCCAACTTGAGGATATGGAGGTTCTTATGCTTTGCTTGGAGAGCGTGAAGTTCCTAATGCAATTTTTAAAAAAACCCTATAGCCAAAAAAATACATTTTGAAAGTTTCGAAACTTTGGGTAACTATGTACCTTTGCAGCAGGGGGATCCCTGCAAGTGGCAATTAGGTTTTGGGGTCTGAAAGTAACCAGGATTTGTTTAACCAACTCCAGTCCGATCCCTCGATTGCACCCCGTTATCAATATGTTCATTCCCTTGCTAGACATTTTGGTATTTTAAGGTTAATAAATCGTATTTTATAAACGGAATGAAGTTAGCTAAATGACGGAATAATGTCCAGAGTCCAGACTAGAATGGGCAACGAGATGTATGCAAAAATAATCAGTCGATTAGCATCGTAAATAGAGATAACTTGTGTAAATAATTCCAAGTGTTGAAGGTTATGCATGCTTAAATCCATTTTAGCCAAGGCCAAATATCTAATGATTTTTTATTAATTATTGTTTTTCTGAATGACTAATCACTTATTTAGCAAAAAGTGCATGCACAATTGGACCTATTATGTACGTCTTTGTTTAAAATCTTGTGGATTAGAAAGCTTTTTATCCTTATTGTTTTTATGATTGATGAAGTGTGAGATTGATGATGTTTTTATTTTATTTATTAATTTTTAATTAGAAAGAGCTGGAAGTTGTAGCTAGGATTTGGTAAACGTAAAAAGACCCAACGGACTGGTTGGTAAGCCTGGATAAGCTAAGATGGCTTAGAAATGCCCAAACGTTGAGCTGTTTACCGTATTTCTGGAAATAACTCTCCCTATATACCTTTCCACGTTAAAAAATTTAAATCCCCCCTTATCTTGCCCATGTTATAAGTTTTTTGTAATTTTTCATGTGAAACAATAAATCCTCAGGGGAGTAATTTCCGGAAATGCGGTAATTCGCTGCGGTGGAAAAAGGTATGAGTATTTGTAATGAGTTTACTGACCTTTGACAGGGAATTACATAAGGGTTAAAAGTGTATATTTTTATACAAAATGATATTGGGTTTGGTGGAGGGTGAAAAAAACCTGGAAAGCAATAAATAATCCTTTTTTTGTCTCGAGCAACGCTGTTATTTCACTTTGCATACGCTTATCGAAGGACGCTGCAGCGTTTAGGTAAGGTAAGGACTGAATTTAAAGCGTATATTTTGTGGAGGTCAACTGGGTTGGAATTAATGTTGGACTTGGAAAGTTAGATAAGATGGAAGAAGTTAGCAGGGTGAACTCTGAAGGGGACGCTTCCAAAGTGCAGAAGGATTCTCCCAGCAGCAGCGTCACTGAAACCGGAAATGACAAAGATAATAAAGTTTCATCAGAGCAAGGAGGGGCTGACAATCGAGGATTAATGTTGGTGAGTTTCCGAAAGGTCATGTCATGTCATGTCATGTCAATAATAAAGGTCAATAACTTTGCATGACCTGTAGGTGGTGGGTCCTGGGGGAGTTACGTCAAAAGCTGTGACCTTTCTTGGTAAAATAAATAAAACGGAGGTGGTGATTCGAGCGACGGAGGAGATTGGTCCGGATAACGCTGGGCAGTGGAAGAATCAGGATATTAGTTACATTCTGTTTGTCATGGACGCTGCAGACGCTTCCGGACTTTCAAAGGTTTATGACCAATTGGCATATCTGGAGAAAAACTATCTGTCTGCTTTCGACCGTATGGACTTTATCATCTTGACGGTATGTACGGTAAACACTATGCTCATTTTAATGGCTGTATAGGTAAGTAATTAATTAGTGTTAATTAATTCCAGGCCAAGAAACCGGATGGGAAGGAAGTAATGGCAATCAAGCCTGAGGATGTTATAGCCTTCGTGGCCAAGTTCGGACGACCTTTGATAACCATTGACCTCGATGGGAACAAGAAGGAGGTCACTGAAATGGTGGGTTTGGTAATATATTTTTAAATGGTCACCAGGTCACCTCCTTATCGTTTGTACTTATCATTTCATAGGGAGAAAGTGGCGAAAGGGGTGGGGACGCTGACGTTGACGCTGACACTGACGCTGACGCTGAATGGGAGGAGGAGACGCTTTTGCTCAAACAGATGGAAATCTTTCTCCAGCGATTCCAACAACTTACACAATAAATTTATTATTAAAAGTGGATCGCCGAACCGAAAGGTTCTTGGAAATCGTATTAATTATATTTTTGTAAGTGCAAAAACTGTGGTTAAGATAAGCATTTGTTTTCAAATAAAAATGAGACATATATTAAGGTATAGAAAATAAAGCTTTATCTTGAACTTGACAAAGGTTACATTATTTGTTTTGTGTTGTCTGGTCCAAAAATAATACAATGTGTGTAGTTATTTGGGGTTATCATAATGATAAGCGTCTACATGCTGGATATCATTGATAACTCTGTTCAAGTCTAAAGTCCCGAAGAACCTTGCAGTAAGCTTAATTCCTCGACAATAGGTCGCGCGCGGTGTATACATGAAATGCGTGAAAGATTATGTTATGGAACAATTACAGTTCTGAGTGAAGTTAGTTCTATTTTTTGAAATGACCTCACCCTCAAAATTTTGAGATGACCTCTCTCTACCTCATCTCAATATTTTGAGATGACCTTTGACTTCGGGAATACTTGGCTCAAAATTTTGAGATGACCTCTACTCTACCTCATCTCAAATTTTGAGACGACCTCTACTCTACCTCATCTCAAATTTTGAGACGACCTCTTCTCTACCTCATCTTAAAATTTTGAGATGACCTTTGACTTCGTGCAGAGCTAAAATTACACGGACAAGAGACTCCAGTAACTACATGCGCTACCCGAGCCGATCTGTAAGCTTTTAAGATATGATGCGGGGTAAAGAACGGGTGCGGCTTATATGAGAGGATATAGGGTGATGTAGAGGAATGAAAGTGGCAATGGCATAAGAATGTGGTTTTGTATCGCATGATTCTCAATTTAGTTCTTCTTTATGAGGAAAAACGTACGAGGAAAGTGCAAAAGTAGGTAAATCTAGACATTTATTCCACTTTTTTAAATTACAATTTAATAAAAAACAAGGGTTTATTTTTATTTCAAAAAATAATTAAAAAAGGAAACGTACGTTTAAAAAAAGGATGTATTGGGATTTATTTCAATTTAATTGACACTTTTATAACTGTTTAATTGGATTTAATTGGATTTCATTTTTATAGCCGGCTGTTCCTTCATTTTCGACCGACGAATTAAAAGTTTTGAGCGAGTACACCGGCCCCCTTTCATTGACCCTGCTGACCTCGACCTGATAAAAAAGTTGACCCTGCTGACCTCGACCTGAGTGACGATAAAAGTTGGGAGTTTGATGGGCAAAATGGGGCTGACAACGGAATTATTTCAGGTGTGTGGTTTCTACACTTATTGCTGTTTTTTATGTGGTTTGTTTGTGGTAATTAAATATACAGGGTGGCCCGAAATGATGTACTGTTAACATATGGCAGTAACTATGGTTACACAGCCGTAACTATGGTTACACAGTGCATCATTTCAGGCCACCCTGTATGTGTTGTTTAGGTTCCAGCGTTTTGGATAGGACTAGCCGTGGTGGCCGGCTCAGCGATTTACAGTTTGTATAAGTTGAAGGGTTCGAAAGAGGACGAGAGTAAGAAGAATAAGAAGGGTCATCCGGTGACCTTGCAAAAGTCGGATGTCAAGTATCCGTTGAAATTGGTGGAGAAGGTCAACTTGTCCCATGACACGCGACTGTTCCGATTCGAACTTCCATC
This sequence comes from Hydroisotoma schaefferi, assembly GCA_034682405.1. Taxonomy (NCBI): domain Eukaryota; kingdom Metazoa; phylum Arthropoda; class Collembola; order Entomobryomorpha; family Isotomidae; genus Hydroisotoma; species Hydroisotoma schaefferi. The sequence continues at coordinate 5,824 of JAQFZX010002856.1, read as the reverse complement.
AAAGAATCATGTCCTGGGTCTGCCCACCGGTCAGCACATCCATCTCTCTGCAAAGGTCAACGACTCACTCGTCGTCCGCCCCTACACTCCCACCACCTCTGATGATGACCTCGGTCATATGGATTTGGTCATTAAGGTCAGAGATTGACGGTAGAAGGGGAAGCGCCATGCTCGCGCCCTCTAAAAATATGCCCGACGTTGCTTCAGTTATAGGGCGCTTTGAATAATCAGGGCAATATACTGTACAGCAAGTCGCGAGGGCGTCAGGGCATGGTAAATCCCTACTTATCTGGTTGTATAGACGTTCCTGCTCCTGTTTTTAGGTGTACTTTCGAAATGTGCATCCCAAGTTCCCTGACGGAGGGAAGTTGACCCAGTACCTGAATGATTTGCCCCTAGGTCACACCATCGACTGTCGAGGACCTTCCGGAAGACTGGTATGTGGTTCTAGTTTAAATCCAAGGTTTTTTTAATGGTTTTGATCTAATATTATGTCCTCTCTTTCAGATTTACAACGGGCGGGGAGAGTTTGCGATAAGAGCTGATAAGAAGTCTGACCCTGTGACCGTCAGAGTTAAGCGGGTCAACATGATTGCTGGTGAGAGCTTTTAAAGATCTCGAATAGTAGCCCCCTTAAGTAGGATTAAAAACACTACAATTCCCTAGGCGTGGCCGCTAGTAGCGATAAAGTATTTACTATTCCGTTTATTTAACAATAGGTATGGAAGTTTTTTAAATGATAAGTTGTGTTTATTAGGCGGAAGTGGGATAACTCCCATGCTCCAGATTCTTCAACACGTTTTTAAAGACGATGGAGATAAGACGAGCCTGTCCTTGTTGTTTGCCAACCAAACGGAAGAGGATATCTTGTGCCGAGCGGACCTAGAGAAGATAAGGGATGCACAACCGAACCGATTTAAACTTTGGTACACCGTCGATAGACCCCCGACCGGTAAGTCACTTTATTTAGTCTGTAATATTGGAGAGTTTTATTGATTAATTCCATTTTAATTGTAGATTGGAAGTACAGCCAGGGATTTATCAGTGATGAGATGCTAAAGGAGCATTTCTTCCCTCCAAACGACGACACTCTTGTTCTGATGTGTGGACCTCCTCCAATGATTAACTTTGCTTGTACTCCAGCCTTAGATAAGCTTGGCTATGATCCCGAGCTTCGGTTTGCATATTAAAGGGGTCAGTTTCGCAGTTTCATCTTGGACGGTTTGACACACTCATTAAAAAAGGACCAAATATAATATTATTCTAGTGGTAAAACATCCAAAAAGTAGAAGTCTAGACTTATGGTATGGACAAAAAGGTCTGCTACTTACTTTAGCTTTACACAGAGATTAATTTAAATTATATTAATTAAGATGTTCTTCCATAATTTGTTTGTGGGAAGAGGAAGCAAGTGCTAATAATTAATAATTAGTTTGGAAGAAGTTCAAGGGAATGTAACAAAACAAATACTGTCATAATATATGTTTAGCTCATGGGATATGCTGGCTTTAATCTGTTAATTTGCTTGGAAAATACAGTAATTAATTACTTCTAGTTAATAAAGTTGTTAAAGCTTATACCCTTGAAAAGTGAGGTTTTTATGGGATTTTTGTGTCTAGGTTTTTAAAAATTTGGGAAATGTTTGTTGTAGTAAATCCTTGAGGGAAGATTAAGATTGATCCCATTTATCTTTATTGTGGATTACTTTTTGCTATCCCAGTTCACAGTTCTGGGATTATTCTCATTATTGTAGGAATTGTTATATTATTTATGCAAATTCCCAGAACGACCTTAAATATTGATACATGATTCAGGGATTTCTACACAAAGCTCATTTAATATTCTTGAATGTTCGCTTCTTTTGAAGCAATTTGTAGTTTTTTTGCCAACATCGCATGACGGTTGCAACATTCTAGCAGCTACCTTCTTTAATACGTGCAACTGTAGGTATTATTTATAATTATATCATCCTCATGATAATATGAAGAAGGGGTTCTTCTCTGGGAAAGCCACTAATCTAATTTAATAGTTGCAAAATATAATATAGTAGCAATCTTATCCATATTTTGGACAAAAAATCCTTGTACTAAAAAGTAATCATTTTATAATAGAGCACAAATCAAACAAAAGGGTTTGCCGAGAAGATGAATTTCTCAATTTCAAAAGGAACTATTAAATTGTAAATATATTTTGACTGGGATTCATTACAACTTTTGTTGTAGATTTAATAGTTTACGAGTTTAATACCCTTTTTCCATGTTGAAGCGTTTATCTGGCGTCGAAGGAACTACCATTAATTACTATACTACTACCTTTTGGGGTTTTTACAATTAATTGCAGAGAGTGTATTCCATGTTGATGGTAAATGGAGGGCTGTGTTGGGCATAATGACCGGCCTGGGAGCTAAAACGTGGCTAAATCATCATAATTACTTTATATCCATGAGAAATTACATAAAAAACTATCTCCGCATGGATTTATTTAACTCATAGTAATCCAGTTTAGCGAGTGACTAACTAACAAAAGGTAGTAGTATCCTAGTATCCTCCTCTCTCTCTGAATAAATCAAACGGCTTCTTCAACTCTTCTTCACCACTTTGCTACTTACATAATAATTTTTTGTTGGATGGCCAACAGACATGAGTTTCCTTGCTCATTTATCATCAGTTTCCTTGCATTTCTGCTACTTTAAACCAATTTGTACAAAATAAACTAATTACCGGCCAGCTAGTTTTTACTTTAGTGAAGTTATGGAACTATCCAACGAAGGGTTACTACCTTTTAGCTGTTGGGGATGTGTCCCAAAGCCTTTCTGTGGGTGTAGCATGTTTTAATAGTTTAGATAATATACTTTAAAAGGATGGCTTTTTATGTTTCTAGAAACCGGAATATGTATCAGATTGATTCCCAGAACCCTGACCCTGCTAAAGTGAACTCATCTTGAGTGTTGAGCCAGTTTTTTTTATGGATATTCCTTCCTTCCTTCCATAACCGGTGTTAATTGGTAGAGGTCTGGGTCCTGGGTAGTTGTTAAGTTGATGAATTATATAAATGAATCCTTCCGATGTTTTTATGCCGGCCTTCCCCTTGCGTCATTCAATCAACAACACAAACAAGACAGACTTCGACAGCCCATTTGTATAGAAAAGAACTGCAGAGACGTTGGGCGTTTTGAAGTGCAGTTAATTGCTAATTTACAAACAATGTTGGAGAGTTAGAGAGAGTTATCTGGCAGTCGCTACACGGAGCTTGGTACGGCTACATCTCAGAAATAAATAACTGTAGGGTAGTTTAAGATAAGAAGATTGAGATAAGACAAGGATTTATAAGTCAAAGTTTTAAGGTATTTTTAACAGTAAGTACTGAGCTGTGCTTGGGATAAGCTTTGGAAGTTTGTAAGTTAGAGATTACAGAGGTGAGGTGAATGTGACCTATGACCTTTTATGTTTACAGAACCTATGGGTAAAATGGTACAATTGTCCCTCTTCTCGACCTGCTGGGTCATAATGATCTTGATAAGCATGGGAGTAGTAGAGGGTCAAGTGGAGGATAAAGGTCAAGGGTTCCAATCCTCCTGTTCGGCCCAACTGCCCTGCTCCTCGTCAAAGTTCCTCCGCTGTTTGGACAACGTTTGTGAGTGTGAAGACACTGAGAACCAGATCTATGACCCTATCGAAGGTCACTGCGTCATCCTAGCGGGGAAGGGGTGCTTATCGAACGGAACACGGAGTAAACAAGTCCCCCAATGTGTCCAGGGGGGAGAGTGTGACGAGGTCAGGTCAACTTGCAAATGCTCCAAGGGATTTTACGAAACCCCGTTCAACATTTGTAGTTACAATATAGGGAAGGAGTGCTCGGTGGCTGGGGACTGTGACGTCGGCTCAGGTCTCACTTGCATGGACAAGGTCTGCAAGTGCCAGAACTCCTCTTACATTTGGCAGTTGGACTTTGGATGCATTACTTATGATGATATCATCTCTAGTGTCCCTGGGGATGAGGTCATTGCGGGACCTGGAGATGAGGTCATTGCAGGACCTGGAGGGTCAGCCTCTACTTCCTCACCTATAGTATCAGTTTCTGCTGCTACTATTAAGCCAAACGGTTCAGAAATGGAGTCAAACAGCTTGACCGAAGTTCCGGAAGTACCTGAGGGAAGTTTGCCGAATAAAGTTGTAGAGGAAATGGAGATCGTAGGAGGAAGCGGAGTTGTAAACGAGACTGCGACTAACACCCTGGGAAACGGAACCGGTTCAGAGATCGGAGACCGGAATAATTTCCTCGATGTCCTCATCCCCAACTCCCCTCTTCTAGACATTCTCAGACCGAACCCGAACCCGGGAGGGAATCGACCTAACCAACAGAACTTCCCTGAACAACTCCAAAACCCGAACTTCCAACAAAACCCGCAACAGAACTGGCAGAACGATAGAAACTATCAGCAACAGCAGCAGTCCCAGTCCCAACCCAACTTCCAAAACCCGCTGACCCCCTCTAATAATATTTTCGGACCCAACCCATCCAATAATTTAGAGTCAAATGACCAAAAGTTTAACCAGTTTAATTTATTCCGATTCCAATTCCCGTTTTTGAGAAGACTGCTCCTTCCCCTTAAGAAGTTCTTGTTTCCGGGAATAGATCATGAAAGTGAGAATATGCGGCTTCCGTCTCCGATTTGGCTGACCGTGACGGCCCTTAACCAAGTACTTCCTGTATTAAGGGCCATTGACTACCAGGTAGCTCCTTGGCTACAGACTGCAGAAAGGATCACTAGACCCCGTTGGTTCCAACAGGCTATGACCAATAATAATAATATTAATAATAATAATTACAATACAAATACTAATACTAATAAGGGTCAGTTTCAAGGGCAGCAGAATCTGGGGTCAGCAGGGGGCGGGGGGAATAGCTTCCGGGGTCAGCGATACGATGGAGACTATAGTTGAAGCTGTGGTTAGGGATTTAGGAACTGGGATGTGGGGAATTTGGGGTTTTGTTTGTGTTTTTTCCTGAAAAGATCTGATGATAAGTTATCCAGTTTATGTTTAATGTATCTATGTAGTTGTTTTTATTGATTGAAATAAAGTTTATGCAGATTGTTTTGCAACGAAATCGGGATGAAAGGGTTGAGTATAATTATATTGCGTATTGCGTTGCTCCTACTGGAATATACACATTTCGTAATAAATGCAATAAGATCATCAATCATCCATCATGTATTCTTTTGGGAGGTTGATTGGATAAAATCCTTAGTTTTTTTTGCTATTATTGAAGAAGAAGTATATAAGGTGATCTTGAGTTAGAAAAAGGGATTGAATGAGTAATTAATTGTACTAAACTTGGGCATGAAAAAATGCATAACTGATGAGATTATTTAGGATGTGCAATAATTATTTATAATTATGGAGGAGTTTTTTTTGATTGAGTGAGAGCATTATTATGCTATGCTGATGATCGGGGTCAGGCGTTGTGACCTCCAGGTCATCCTGATGTAAAGTAATTTAATTGATTGCAGTGATAACTTTGACCTGCAGGGTGAGCTGAAGAGGGGGCTAAATTCACTAAAGAGATTTGAGTAATCCCATTCACTTTCTTGTTCACTTGTTGATATCTATCACTGAGTGACCCTTGTCTGACCCCGACCCGAACTATATAACACCCCAAGATTTTTGGACACTAATAGTAACGAAGATAAGGTTAGGTCAGTAGAGCAAAAATCCTGAAAACGTCAATTTTAAAAAATTGGAGGGTTTACCTCCAAGAGCTCAACGAGATAGGCAAAGCGGATAACGGAAGGACTGACATGCTATTTTTGATGTTATTGTTT